>JAIUZE010066428.1:0-69140 GCA_022085475.1 Heliosperma pusillum
CTTGCTTAAGACCATAAATGGATCTCTTAAGTTTGCATACCTTCTTAGGGTTGGATTTATCCTCAAAACCTTCAGGTTGTGTCATGTACACTTCCTCTTCTACAATCCCATTCAAGAAGGCGGTTTTGACATCCATTTGCCAAATTTCATAGTTATAAAATGCGGCAACCGCTAAGAGAATCCTAATGGATCGAAGCATAGCGACTGGGGCAAAAGTTTCGTCATCGTGTAAACCATGAACTTGAGTGAAGCCTTTTGCCACCAATCTAGCTTTGTAGATATCATTATGTCCATCTATGCCATTCTTGATCTTGTAGATCCACTTGCACTGAAGAGGTCGCACCTTCTCAGGTAAGTCTACCAAGTCCCATACTTGATTTTCGTACATATAATCCATTTCGGATTGCATGGCCTCTAGCCAATGCTTGGAGTCGGGACTAGAAACGGCCGACTTGTAGGTTGTGGGTTCATCACTTTCAAAAAGTAATAAATCACCATCTTCCTCGATACATCCAAGGTAACGATCAGGTTGAAAACTAATTCTACCTGACCTTCTAGGGACAATAACCGTTTCAGACGAGGAGAGAACGTTTTCCTCCACTTCATTTTTGGTTTGTGGCTCTCGAACTTCGTCAAGTTCGAATTTTCTCCCACTCTGCCTTTTAGAAACGAAATCGCTTTCTAGAAAGACAGCATCACGAGACACAAACACTTTGTCCTCATGACGGTTGTAGAAGTAATATCCACGAGTCTCCTTAGTATATCCTACAAAATAACATTTGTCGGATCTGGGTGCGAGCTTGTCATTAGACTTCTCATGAACAAACGCCTCGCAACCCCAAATTTTCATAAACGACAAATAAGGAACCTTTCCTTTCCATATTTCATATGGAGTTTTATTGGCTGCTTTAGTCGGGCTATGATTTAGTGAAAATATTGCGGTTAAGATGGCAAATCCCCAAAACGAGTCAGGAAGCTATGTAAGACTCATCATCGACCGAACCATATCTAATAAAGTTCGGTTTCTCTTTTCAGACACACCATTTAATTGAGGTGTTCCAGGAGGAGTCCCTTGGAGGTAGGGTTTTTATCTTCTTATTCAATTGTTTTTCCACTTCATGTTGAAACTCTTTGAACTTTTCAAAAGCTTCACTCTTATGCCTCATTAAGTAGACGTATCCATATCTACTTAAATCGTCGGTAAAAGTAATGAAGTACTTGTAACCACCTCTGGCTTGGAGAGTCATTGGGCCACATACATCGGTATGTACAAGGCCTAATACTTCACTTGCTCGTGTCCCTTTTCCTGTAAAAGGAGCACGAGTCATCTTGCCCAAAAGACAAGATTCGCATTCACCATAAGATTCGTAATCAAATGGTTTGAGAAGTTTCGTTTAAACGAGTCTCTTTATGCGTCGTTCGTTTATATGACCTAAACGACAATGCCAAAGGTATGATTGATTAGGTTCACCTAATTTGAGCTTCTTGCTTTCTACATGATATATTTCATTAACATTATCAAGAACATAAATGCCTCCAACAGAGATGGCTTTACCATAAAACACATCATTAAAAGAAAATGAACAACTATTGTTCTTGATTACAAAAGAGAAACCCTCCGCGTCAAGTACGGAAATGGAGATGATGTTCTTTGTCAAGGAGGGTACAAAATAACAATTATTTAAATACAACTCAAGACCACTAGCTAAGGTTAATACATAAGTTCCTACGGAGACAGCGGCAACTCTTGCTCCATTCCCCATTCGTAGGTCCACATCACCCTTGGCTAGTGCTCGCACGTCCTTCAGCCCCTGCAAGTGATTACAAAGGTGAGAACCACATCCAGTATCAAATACCCAAGTGGAAGTGCAAGCATAGTTAATATCTATCATATAGAGAGAAGAGAGGATTATACCTGACGGTGTCACACATCCGTCCTTCTTATCCTTCAAATACTTGGGACAATTGCGTTTCCAATGTCCCTTGCCTTTACAATAAAAGCATTCGGCTTCGGCATGCTTCTTACCCTTAGCCTTGGCATTGCTATTCATAATAGCTTTGTCCTTTCCCTTTCCTTGCTTCTTAAATTGGGCCTTGGCTTTTCCCTTCCCCTTTTGAACCCCTAGCTTTAAGTTCTTCAATTTCATTGAAAGAACATCCTTTTGCTCACTCCCACTTGCTTCCACATCCCTTTCGACTTGGGTAAGGAGAGCATGGAGCTCGTGAAAGCTCTTATCCATGCCATGCATGTTATAGTTTGCCCTAGCTTGGGCAAACGTGGGAGGAAGTGAGTGAAGGATGCGGCCAACCGCTAGCTTCTTAGGAATTTTGACCCCTAGACGATCTAGAGTGTCAACATGTTCCACCATCTTAAGCACATGTGGACCAACCTTTTGGCCCTTCTCTAGCTTGGCTTCAAAAAGCCGAGTCATAGCATTGTATTGGCGAATCTCAGGTGATTGAGAAAAAGCCAACGTCACCCTAGAGAATATCTCATATGCTCCAAGGGTGATGTATTGTTGCTTAAGGCTTGAGGACATCGACCAAATCAAGACCATCTTGACGTCGTTTGCTACCTTAAGGTATTCCTCATAGGTGGCTTTGGCCGCATTAGTGGCTCTTGGGCCGGGTTCATTGGGAGGTGCCTCGGTCAGGTAGAGCAAAACGTTATCCGATAACGCCGCACTCTTGATCGTTTGCTCCCACTCGACGAAATTAGTTCCATCGTCTTTTAAGATGCATTTGTCCATAACGGACCTTAGCCATGAGTCTTTTCCTAGTTGAACGGTGTTGTTATTGTTTGCCATTGCGAATTATGAATAACTACAACAAAATTAGGAAATATTAACATTCATTGTTTAATCAATTTTACTTGTATAAACAATTTTACTTGTATAAACAATTTAAACAAGTCACTCATATAATGACCCCTCACGAAATTATATAAGCGATTCCGGGACCCGCATTTTAGACAAAAGAACATGTTATGCAATTTTTATGTAAAAGACGGTAAGTCAACTTTTGACTAATTCTACTCCTAGAACTCTCGGTCGACGGATTTCAACTAAAACCATCTCCTAGTCCCAAGATAACGCTTATCTTGTTGAGTCCAACCCAATTTAGGCGTGTGATCGTATCACCCTACTTACCCGAGGTAAAAAGGTCCACGTAGTGGTTGTCCTAATGAACACGGGGTTCATAGGTGCTTTAATTGGTAAGGCTAAATCTCAATTCCTTTTTTTAACTTATGTGAGAGGTCTTGCCAATTTTAGTTATTAATTCCCTATAAGTGAACTAAGTCGGTGAATTTTGAATAACGTTGAATTGACAATCGATAAATAAAATGCATGTTGGTGATTTTGGCATGTGCGGAAAAATAAAGCAAGCAATCAAATTAAAATCCTAGTATGGCCACCTAGCTAATCTAATTAACTAGATGATTACAAATCGGAAACCAACTCCTTGGTCCCTTGCCTCTTCATGGAACGCCTTCCAATATGGCACCGGCTTTTGGAACACCGACTTTGGGAATCACCGTCTTCACAATAAATAATTACAAAAATACAAATGAATACATAGCAAATTCCTATTATACATTTGATCTATAAAATGAAATTATTAATTATTACAAAACGGCGATACAAAATCGCAATAAATTACAACCAAATCGGTATTCCCTTACATTACGGGTAATACCGATTAAAAAAAAATAATCTAGGCCATACTAGGTACAACTTGCAATAAAATAAATAAATGACATTCATTCATTCAACAACATAAATAAAAAATGCTGTAAAATCATGCCAAAATCACCCTCAACACTTGTCATGTTCATTCTAGCTCGGTTTTTACGAATTTTATCGATTTTATCTACTAAAAATCAATAATCAACACTTAAATCGTATTTAAGCTCAAACTAATTATCTAAACTTATTTAGAACTCAAAATTAGTCCCTACTAATTTCATTTGTATTTAATTAGTTTGATTTGATCGCATTTGCTATTTAAAGAGGTTTAATCATAACTTTTATGAATTAAACCCAAAATAAAATGAAAAATCATTAAAATTGAAACAAAAATATTTTTACATACTGGAACACTTCCAGGAACCTAAAGAACAAAAAATATTTGCCCAAAAAATTTGAAATGATTTTATGAACAAATAGCTTTATAAGAATCGGTTTTTATCAAATAAAAACCAATTAAAATAGTAAAATGATGAAACAAAATTTCAAATTTTACCAGGATGATATAAATAATATTTTAAAATGTAAAAAAAAAATTTAAACCCCAGAAAGTCTCGTTTCAACTTTAAGAACAAAATAACTCCTTTAAATCGATTTTTATCCAATAAATATCAATAACCATGCAATACATGACCAAATGTCACGAAATATTACATACAATATGTAAACCATGCATGTGAGATCAAATTAAAAATATGAGGCCAGATTCAACATGCAACTATTTTTAGTTAACTTTTAACATAAAACCGCATGTTAGCTCGGTTTTAAAGGCCATATATCATAATAAATAGCAAAATAATTCGTAAATTCACCAAATTTGACCACAAACATTTTGAGGTCAGTAGGTATGCATGTAAATCAGAAAATTTCGTGAAAACCATTTTTAACATAAATTTTCGATTTTACTCAAGTTATCGTATAACCCGATTTTAATGCTCAAAATCAACATGCATGCTACAAGCTAGCTCTGATACCACATGATAGTTCATAGACCCTAATTAGACTCCTCTAATTAGTTACTAAATTACTTGTTAATTTAGTGTTTAATAAAGATCTATGTAACATGCATGCAAATTAAAATGCATAATAAAAAGTAAGAAGAAATTTCCTTACATTGGGAAATTTTGGTTTATATAGGCACAACAAGAAACACTATTCTTGTTGTTCTTGTGCTAGAAAGAAATAGATGATCCTCCTTGTAATCTTCAAATTAGAAGACCTCCTTTAAGATGCACCCAAGAGAGAACCCAAACTAATCACTTAGTTTTTTTGACTAGAAAACACAAGTGATAAGATGAACTAATATTAGATTTTATTACTACTCTAGTAATAGGAAAATATTAGTATTTGAGAGTTTTAGAGAGATGAGGATTTTTAGTGAGATAAACATGCAAAATAAGAATGAACAAGTGAGTAAAATGAACAACAAATTTGTCCATTTAAGGACACAAGTGGTCCGGCCATGTGAGCCCTTGTGGCCTCTTATTTTGTTTAAAATAAT
The DNA here is from genome assembly GCA_022085475.1 of Heliosperma pusillum. Taxonomy (NCBI): domain Eukaryota; kingdom Viridiplantae; phylum Streptophyta; class Magnoliopsida; order Caryophyllales; family Caryophyllaceae; genus Heliosperma; species Heliosperma pusillum. The sequence continues at coordinate 5,248 of JAIUZE010066428.1, forward strand.
CTCATGCAAATTACTTTGAGTGTAGTAGTGAATAAGACCATGATCATGTGTCATAAACATGACATGATCACATGTTGTAGTGTAATACAAGAAACAACAATCATCATGTTATACACTACCAATTTTCGGCACCCACTAGTGTCATGTGGTCCATTTTGATTTTGGATATTTGTCCCACAAATACTTATAATCATATGTTTAATTATCTTGTATAATTAAGGGTTAATTTGATCATATAACAATTATATGACTCAAATTAATAAATCATATACACTTAACTTTTAAGTGATATTTTATCATTATATCAATATATAATGGGTCCCACAATGCCTAGTTAGTTTATTTTACAACTCCTTGTAAATACAATTAACTAATCACCTCTACCTCAAAGTATATGCATAACCTCAACTAATTTAATGAATTAACTATTAATCATTAAATTAAATCTTATTTAATCGTATTAAAATAAGACGTAAAATTTATTCAGTCAATTATCGTATAATTGACTAATAAACTTATCCGAAATGATTTCGTAACTCACTTTCCAATATATAACTCTCGTAATTAAACATATATCAAACATATATGTAAAGTACTAATTAATATGTATCGTATACAAATAATTAGATTTCAGTTTGGGTCTCATCCTATAGGTGTGACCGAAAGGGGTCAGTTGATTACCGCCGTCATACGACAATAACGTCTAGCTCTAGTCAGCTGACCGTTATCGATTTACGTTAATCAACTGACGTGGAGTATCAAAATACTAGTCATCCCACTAATATTCCAAAATGAGATTTATAATATAAATGCACTATTGTGGAGGACACTTGCTCCAACAGAAACTCAAATGGCCCAATTGGCTGCCTCTAATGCCCAAAGAAAACAAGGCCAACTCCCACCTCATGGTGAACAACCAAGGGACACCGCAAATGCTATCACCCTTAGGAGTGGTACCACTTATACGGAACCTCAGCAACCCAAAGAACCAACAGTTGAGCCTTCACAAGTAGAAAGCCAAAAAGATTCTCAACCATCCACCGCTAAGGAAGCGGAAGACAAACATGAAAAGAAGGATGAACTCGAAAAGGAACCCATCAAAATTCAAGTTCCATTTCCCCAACGTTTGAGGAGAAATCATAAGGAAACCCAGTTCGGTAAATTCATGGAAGTAGTCAAAAACCTCCATGTAACGGTTCCCTTCACTGAATTAATCACTCAAATCCCTTCTTACACGAAATTTATGAAGGATATCTTAACAAAGAAGAGGACTCTAGATGATGTTGAAATCATCGCATTCACCGCTGAATGCAGGGCGTTATTGCAAAATAAGTCCCCTCCTAAGTTAAAGGATCCTGGTAGTTTCTCTATACCTTGCACTATAGGCACCTACACTATTGATAAAGCTTTATGCGATCTAGGTGCTAGTGTAAGCGTTATGCCCTATTCCATTTTCGAAAAATTGAATATGGGAGTTCTGAAATGCACAAGTATCACCCTGCAAATGGCAGATCATTCTTTAAAACAACCTATGGGAGTTTTAGAAGATGTACCTGTTAGAGTAGGAAGATTTTTTATTCCAGTCGATTTCATAGTGTTAGATATGGCTGAAGATTCGCAAATCCCTATCATATTAGGAAGACCATTTCTACAAACTGCGGGAGCAGTAATCGATGTCAAGAATGGAAAATTGACATTTAGAAGTAGGTGATGATAAAGTCACCTACAACTTAAACAGTGCAATGAAGAGCCCTATGCTTGAAGAGCCTTGCTGTTTCCTTGACATTGTCGACTCAATCATTGATGAATCTCTGTATCCATCAATAATTGAGGATCCTTTAGAAGCAATTTTATTGTTAGAGGATATCTCTAATAACGACAATTTTGAGATCAGTGAGCTGGAAAGGGACCTGACTGGTAAAGAGATACCGTCTGAAGAAGTTGAGGAGTTTATAAGCTTAATTGATGCTCCTGCCAAGGCAGAAGTACATAAACCTGAACTTAAACCTCTTCCCTCAAATCTAAAATATACTTTTTTAGATGAGTCTGAATATTACCCAGTCATAGTGAGTGCTCTCCTAGATGAAAATCAGTTAAACTCGCTATTGACTGTTTTGAGAAAACATAAAAAGGCAATAGGTTATAAACTTGAAGATCTCACAGGCATAAGCCCCGACTTTTGCATGCATAGAATCAACTTAGAAGAAGGCCAAAGACCTTGTGTTCAAGTTCAACGCCGTCTTAATCCCAACATGCAAGAAGTAGTTAAAGCTGAAGTTATGAAATTACTAGATGCAGGCATAATCTATGCAATTTCTGACTCAAAATGAGTTAGCCCTGTCCAAGTTGTTCCCAAGAAAGGAGGAACAACAGTAGTCAAGAATGAAAGGAATGAGCTCATCCCCACAAGGATTGTGACGGGATGGCGTATGTGCATTGACTACAGAAAGTTGAATCAATCAACTCGAAAAGATCACTATCCTCTGCCCTTCATTGATCAAATGCTAGAGAGGTTCGCTTGCCACAAATATTTCTGTTATCTAGATGGTTACTCAGGATTTTTCCAAATTTCTATCCACCCTGAGGACCAAGAGAAAACCACCTTCACCTGTACCTATGGTACTTTCGCTTATCGCCGAATGCCATTTGGCTTGTGTAATGCACCTGGAACTTTCCAGCGTTGCATGACTAATATCTTTTCCGATTTTGTTGAGACTATCATGGAAGTATTCATGGACGACTTTAGCGTCTATGGCATTTCCTTTGATAATTGTTTGACAAATCTATCCAAAGTATTGAAACGCTGTGAAGAAGTCGATCTTGTTCTCAATTGGGAAAAGTGTCACTTCATGGTGAACGAAGGTGTAGTTCTAAGACACATCATTTCTGAAAGAGGTATTGAAGTGGATCGAGCTAAGATCCAAGTTATTGAACAACTGCCACCACCTGCTAATGTAAAAGGAATCAGGAGTTTCCTTGGCCACGCCGGTTTCTACCGACGGTTTATTAAAGATTTTTCTAAAATAGCCAAGCCCCTGACTGAGCTCCTTTTTAAGGATGCGCCTTTTAATTTCACGAAGGAATGCCTTGAGGCATTCAACAAACTCAAACGCGCTCTAATCACCGCACCTATAATCCAGTCACCTGATTGGAATCTTCCATTTGAACTTATGTGCGATGCGAGTGATTATGCCGTTGGAGTTGTTTTAGGGCAAAGAAAGGAAAATTTCCTTCATGCAATTTACTATGCTAGTAAAACCTTAGATCCTGCCCAAATCAACTATGCCACCACTGAAAAAGAACTTCTTGCCATTGTCTACGCCTTAGACAAATTTCGTTCTTACCTTATAGGATCGAAAGTAATTGTTTACACTGACCATGCTGCTTTGAAATATCTGCTTTCAAAGAAAGAGGCAAAACCTCGACTTATCCGATGGATCTTACTCCTTCAAGAGTTTGATCTAGAGATCCGGGATAAGAAAGGAGTAGAAAATGTAGTCGCTGACCATCTTTCAAGGATAAGAGTAACAGAAATAGGATTACCAACGCCTATTAATGATTCGTTTGCTGATGATTCATTAATGGCGATTACTGACTCTTCTCCTTGGTATGCTGATATGGCCAATTTTCTTGTCAGTCGACAGCTACCTTCTGACCTTTCTTATAACCAAAGGAAGCGATTTTTGCATGATGCAAAATTCTTTGTTTGGGATGACCCTTATCTTTTCAAGCAGTGTTCAGATGGTCTTTATAGACGATGTATCCCTCAGTGGGAAGTTAAAGGAGTTTTAGAAGGATGTCAGTCATCTGCTTATGGTGGTCATCATGGTCTGTCCAAGACCGTAGCCAAAGTCTTGCAATCCGTGTTTTTCTGGCCCACGATGTTTAAAGATTCAAAAGATTTTGTTATGGCATGTGACGCTTGTCAACGAATGGGTCAAATATCCAAGAGACATGAAATGCCTCAAAACGGCATATTAGAAGTTGAAATATTCGATGTCTGGGGTATTGACTATAAAGGACCATTCCCTTCTTCTAACGAAAATCGTTACATCTTAGTCGCTGTTGACTATGTTTCTAAGTGGGTAGAAGCAATTGCCATTCCCACTAATGATGCTAGAGCTGTGATACGGCTATTTAAGAAGATCATCTTTCCACGTTTTGGTGTACCCAGAGCCGTGATTAGTGATCGAGGAACTCATTTTGGAGAAAAGCAGTTTGACACTCTGCTTGCTAAATATGGTGTGTATCACAGACAAGGATTAGCCTACCACCCTCAGACCAGCGGTCAAGTAGAAGTCTCAAATAGAGAGTTGAAAACAATTCTTCAGAAAGTAGTCTCAAGATCTAGAACTGATTGGAGTAATAAGCTCGATGACACCTTATAGGCTTATCGCACAGCTTTCAAAACCCCGATTGGAACATCTCCTTATCGATTGGTTTATGGAAAGGCTTGTCATCTTCCTGTCGAGTTAGAGTACAAAGCTTACTGGGCTATCAAAGAACTCAATTTAGACACTAAGCTTAGCGCTGATAGACGACTTTTGCAACTCAATGAACTAGAAGAATTTCGTTTGCAAGCTTATAAGAATTCTAGGATCTATAAAGAGAAAACGAAGCGTTGGCATGACAAGAGGATAATTAAGAAAGAGTTTAATGTCGGTGACCAAGTACTTCTTTTCAACTCCCGTCTGAAAATTTTTCCGGGAAAACTTCGATCACGATGGTCTGAACCATTCACTGTCACTTATGTGAGCAAGTACGGCTATGTGGAACTAATGACTAGCAATGGTGAGAAATTCAAAGTTAATGGACACAGACTGAAACTCTACTATAGCAATTCTATCATCGGATGTTTAGATATTGTCTATACGGAGCGTCCATCCCCAACCCAATGATTTCATAGAAAATTCGTCGAGCAAGACGTTAAACAAGCGCTTCTCGGGAGGCAACCCGTGTTTTCCCTTTTTGCATTTTTATTTTTGTTTTTCCCTTTTACGTTGTTTTGTTAGATTTCTTTGCAGATGAAAGAGTTTTTGAAGAATCTCTGAAGACCTTCCTTGTCATGTCCAAAAGGCTAGCTTGGGGGAGTCCGCACTGGCTAGTACACTTCATTCTTCTTTCATTTTTTTCCTTTCTTCCCATTAAGCATCTCATTGCATATTTAGATTTTGTGCTCACATTGAGGACAATGTGATGTTTAGCTTGGGGGAGGGATTGCATTTTCCCTTTTTGCATTTTAGTTATATTTTTCAAATTTTGAATAAGATAGAGAAGATTTTAGAGAGAAGATTTTTAAATTTTGAACACAATTGAATGCTTTTCATGCTTTGCTTGCTTGTTTACTATGCTATCATGTTACATTTCCCACACTTAGAGCTTTCAAAAGATAATGATTCAATATTCATTGAATTTTGCATACATGGGGAAGTCTTGTACACAGTAGGCATGGAATGAATCTATAGATGAGTACGCTTGATCTTGACATTTGGCAAACTACATATATTGTAAGGTAGAACCTCCTTAGACTGGTACATCCATACCCAGTCTCATCTAGGTGTGTGTAGTTCTCCTTGTGATGTGTGTCATGTCAAAACGCATAAGTATGGTTCTCATTTCATTTATATAAGCATTGCATTCATGATTCACTAAGATTTGAAGCCTTTTTCACTTTAATTTGCCCCTCAAAATTAGCCCCTTCATACAAATGTTTCACAAAAATAATAGCTACATGCAAAAAAACTGCCTACCTTTTGAGCTAGTAGCTAGACTATGGTGTATGGGTGCTCTTTTGAGAAGATATTCTTATCTGTTAAAGTGAATTTGGAAGAACGAAATTGTTCAAGAAGCGAAGTTATGTTCAAAAGAAAAAAAATGATGAAAAAAATCAAAAAAAAAAAAGAAAAGAAAAGAAATAAGAGAAGAAGTTGTGAGTATCTCCTAAAAATGTCAAATCAATGGAAGGAGTTTACCCTTGTGTTTCGTGTGTAATAAGCCAAATTGTTACTTCTGGCTTCATCGTTCGTCTTCTAGGAATTTGATCGAAAGTTTGTATTGAGTATTCATTTATCATTGGTCAGTTGCTAGCTCATTCTAACCTTCACATGACCATAACTATTTGTCCACCTTTCACCCATTTCCCAAAGCCTTCTTCTTATTTTTCGGCTTCTTTTCTATGTGCATTGTGATCTTTGACTTGTGTTTTGATTTGTTTACCATATTAGACTGCGGACACATTTTCATAAGTCGTAGATAGGTGAGTGTCTCAAAAACATTTACACATAAAGAAATCACCTTTTACATACATTGAGTGTTCGAGTGTGCCGTGAGAGTCCATTTGTCAAAAAGATCATGCAAGAGCCGAAATTCTGTAGTGAAATTCTTTGCGCTACGCCGTTATGTAAATCTCAGCCATATTTATGTATCATTCTTGCCCACGTTGCTTTTGGGTTATGATTCATTATGTTTTCAAAGTCTTACGTTGAGATTTGTTTCTTGATGGTATAGTAGCCAATGCTTGCAACCCTTGTCCTGGTATTGTTTGTTATGTTTGCTTGAGGACAAGCAAAGGTTTAGCTTGGGGGAGTTTGATAAGTGAATATTTGTATGATTTTAACCCCCAGTATAGCTCGGTTTTGTATGACATTTGTGCTTTGTTAAGGCATTTTATGAGTTAATATCGTCTTCTAGGCGAATTCCTGTGTTCTAACGTGTTTTGTAGGGAAAGTGACGTTTCTACGCCCTTTTTCTATATTCCCGAGCATTTGCCTAGAACCCGACGATTTGAAGAAGAAAGCCTGACCATGTGTAAGGCATTTCAAGAAGGTTCACTAACTTAAGAGAGAGAAGAAGCAAAGACGGTTTCGTAGTTGTCGGAAGATCAATCAATTGGGCGGAAGAATTCATCGCTTTACATCAAATCAAAGAAACAAACCCGATTGTAGAAGTCAAGGGGGATGTTGGAAGTCAATTCAAGCAAAGGAAGATGAAACGTTAGTCAACCGCTTCTACAAGACCACTTACCCGATCGGGTAAGTGTGTACCCGATCGGGGATGTGTGTTGATCCGAGCATGACGGCTCCTTCTTCCTAAATTTGTCCTATGTGTTTAATGCTCGACCTCTTCTCCACGAAACCCTAATACTATAAATAGATGCTCAATCCCCTCATATCATATCATCTATCTCTCACACAATCTAATCTTATATCTCATACAATCTTCTTACTAGTTTTCTTTTTAGTTTTAGTCTTTCTAGTTTAGATTATCTTCTTGTTTTGTCTTTTGTTCTTAGTTTATTTCTGTCCATTTCTTATCAAAACATTAGTTTAGTTCGATAAGAATTTCAATCTTTGTAGTCTACTTTGTTGGGTACAAGAGTTGTAATTCAAGGTACGGTATTTCTATACGAGGGATTTCTATTATCGTTATCACTTTCATTGTTGATCGTCACCTAGATATTCCTAATTTATCCTTTGTTTATTGTTCTTTATTGTTTTCCATTTGATGGTTATTTTATTTCATATCACTTAGATTCGTTTTTATGTTGTTATAATCATAGTTTCATTCCTTAGATTGTCAAATAGCGTCGTTATTATCGCCACATAGAGAGTCTAAATTATTGTTAAAATCAACTAAACATGTTTATCTTAGTTTTAATTGTTAATATCATTGTAGACATAAACATAATCATGAGTGAGTAGTCACCTTTCTAGGGTGTAGGGTAGCCATGTTAGATTGATTAAAAGATGATAATTGGATAAAAGAAATTGTGCTTTAAAAACATTGTGTCTATGCATGTTTGGACTTTAACGATAGTTGACGATTCTTGATCACAATCATTGACTAGTATGGAATTCTTTTCCAAGGTAGATATACAGGAATTGAATAGACAAAGCATGACATAGTGGATTAAGACCTAGTAAATTGCATAAAAAGCCTGCTAGACCATCTGATCTATGATTGTAATGAACACACCATTCTTACGAACGCTCAATGAATTACTTGCATATCCTAAATCCAATTTCATCAATATTCCAATCTACATGTGTGAACCTATTTCCCTAGATGCTTCTTATTATTGTTAAATCATCATTTGCTTTATTGTTTTCATTTTAATTTGCTCTTAATTTGCTCTAATTTATGTTCTTTATTAGTTTAGAATTCAAAACCTCAAAACCCAGAAAATTGTTAGATAAAACTCAATTGTGAGACGATTCACAATCCATAGGAAATACCATCTCCTTGAGGATCGACCCCTACTTCCCTAATTACATTAATTTGTTATTAGCCTAGTCTGGGTAATTTATCTTTGCATCGGGCTTGCGACAGGCCTGATCAATTTTGATGCATTTCGTAATACCAATACTGCTCCAATCATGCTCTATTCATCTTCAACATCTTTGACCTTTTATCGTACTAATCGCTATCAAAATCAAGAACTAAAACATTAGTTCAAATCAAGAATTAACAAATCTTGCATTTAGGCATTAGAATAACAATGAAACAAATTACAGAACACAAAATATCAATATATTTTGTTACAAAAGAAGGGTTTTGTTGGAGAAAAAGTTATCATGTGACAAAGTTTTCATACTACCCTGCAAACGAAAAATTGAGTAAGTCATTAGCATTAAATTGAGTAATTAACAATTAAGCAGGAGTGTAAATATTCTCAAAGATAATTAATTTAACAGCTATATCTCAATTTGAACAACAAAATCCAGGAAATAAGATGATAGTATGAGAAAAACAATTAGGGGGGACACTCACTTGTCAATGACAACAAACAATTATGGTGAAAAAATGAAGGTATAAGTGGGTTTTATAGACTAAGTACGTCCGTTACTCAAAAATTTATGTTTCAAGAGGAAGTTGATGAGGTGACTTTATGTATCAATTCCTTAATAATAATTGCATTCAATCATTCAATGGTAAGAAGTTTAGACTGTTAGGCATGTAGAAGACGTTTCAAATGTAGGTAATTATGAGCTCTTTTTAATTAAACGCAATAATAATGACGATGGGTGAATGGGGACTTTGTTTGGAGTAATATTGCTCCGCCACGTGGCATCATTAGAATGTTAATGGTTAAGTTATATGCTAAATCTAGGCTTTTTATGTTATTATTATATAGATCTTATAACTTGTTATTATTCATTATTTAGTAGTGATTGATATATATTTTAATTAATGGTAGCTGATTGAGCGGTACTAAATGATAACACGACATGCAAACGAGTTTTTACCTTTTTTAAAAAACAATTCTCTTATTTTATGAAAAAATTAAACTTTTAATGTTAATGAGTATAGTGATATTCAAATAACCATTATTGACAAGCAAATGATTATTTCCTTTAGTTTAAGAAGTGATTGTGGAGGCCAATAATACAGAAGGATGCTAATTTGCCTGATTGTTCTAATGTATGAGCATAGATATATAGTCCATGTCCAGGGATGAAGCTAGGACAAAATAAGGATCAGGGCCAAATACAATTTCATCGATAATATTCATTCATCAAGGGTCTCGGAGCATTACGTCAATGTATATTTAATAGGCTTTTTAAATTAATATTTAAAATACACAAATTATCGAGTTATATTTATTCTTGTTTAATTATTGATGGACATATTGATTTTTTTTCTTCAACAAATTTACTATATAGTTTATAGAGCGAGTTATCAATAGCCTATATATTGAATAAAACTAGAAACGTAAGTAATAAACCTAAAATAAAAATATTTTTATGCTCCCAAGCATCAAACCCATGATCTGTTGTTCAAGGGATGAATATCCCAACCACTATGTCACACTGACTTTTATGATTAGATTCCTACATATTCATTATTTATTCTTCAAAAGCTAGCCCGGGCCGAGGCTTCTACGGCCCAGGCATAGCTTCGTCCCTGCATGTCCTAGACAATGACTGAAGTAGAAATTTATAATTTTTTTTTAAAAAAGAAAATTTGGAAATTAATAACGCAAACCTATTTTGAGTAAATAGTTAGGAACCCTTACTATTCTATTAAATAGTTTTCTTTCAACCCCACTTAAGTAAATAATTCATTAAAAAGATTACATGTGCAATCTATGTATAGATATTGCACCATATCTTATATGAAAATAGACCGGTAACACGTTCAAAGTTTATCCTAATTCTGGGATTGCCATTTACCAATTCAAATTTCTGACCATTGTCCGATTATTTTTGAAACCAATCTTGCTTCTTTCTCTGGCAAACACCATATAAATAAGAAGCCTGGAACTTTGAATAGAAGATTGCATGGATTTGATTAAAAAAAATGGCGATTCGTTATTCATGGATCAAGATCTTTCCAGCTTATAAAAAAACTTGCAAGGGTAAGGACTTTTATGAAGAATTGGTATGTCTCTAAGAGAAAGGTCTGGAGGGATAAATGGACTGATTTTGACAAAGAGCTTGAAAGTGGTATGGAAGATGTGGTTAACAACGGAGATTCTAATAAGCTTCTTTCTACTCACCAAAGATTCTATGAGATTGCTACAAATTCGGCAATTTTTCGGAAGCAGCGCGCTTAAATGGGCTATCCTTGGAGACACTTGTTCCAAATACTTTTTTAATTGCGTTAGATTTCATTGTGGAAATTAAGAACAAATATCAAGAAATAATATTCGATAAAGATGCAATTGAAACAAATTTTGTTGATTTCTATTCTAACTTATTCAATTCAAGAAAAGCGAAGTTATCGAGAGCTTTGATGACTTTTACTCGAAAGAATTCAACTTTCTTAGTGTTTCAAGAGATATTATGTCGAAGATGATCAAGTTTCTCTGGCTAAACCTTTCACTAGTCAGGATGTTAGAAAGGCGGTTTTTCAACTCGGTGCGCTGAAATCTCCGAGACCTGATGGTATCTCTGCTATCTTTTTTTATAACTGTAAGTATTTTATTAAAAATAGTCACGATTTCTGTTTTAGATATTATAAATAATAATCATATCCGTAAGGAGATTAACAAAAAATTTATTACTCTCATTCCTAAGTCTACTGGAGCGGCATCCGTGGAGCATGATAGGCCAATAAGCCTTTGTAATGTGATTATGAAAATTATAACCAAATGCATTACTAATAGACTTCAGGGATTTACGAGTAAGTTGGTGGGAGACCTTTAGAATGCTTTCGTTCCTGAAATATGTATTGGGGATAATTTGCTTATTTGTAATGAAATATTCCAAAAAATTTCGTCTTCAAGGAGTGGTAAAATGGGAAGAATGACTTTTAAAGCTGGCACAAGTAAGGCGTATGATCGAATGGATTGTAATTTTATTAGAGGAACTTTGACTATAATGGGGTTTCCTGAGAGATTTAATGCGCTTATTATGAAGTGTGTCACAACGGTTTATTATGAAATTCTCATAAGTGGGGTTCCTACTCGAAGAAAAACCCTAAAATGTGACCTCCGCCAAGGTAATCCCTATATCTCCTTATCTCTTTGTCTTATGCATTGAAGTCTTATCGCGGAATATTATTCAACAAGGGAAGGATAATTTAATTCGTGGTATCTAGGTTAGCAAATCTACCACCTCAGTATCTCATTTTCTCTTTGCGGACGATTCTTTGTTCTGTTCCGAAGGTGATATTGATAGTTGCGTTCATCTCGCGACTACTCTTAATACGTATTGTATTGCATCGGGTCAAAAGATTAATGATAAAAAATCAGCTATCATGAGTAGTCCAAGCTCTAGTCTCTCATATGCCTCTGACTGTATGAAGATTTTTAAAGTCCGCGGTAACTGCTTAATGGGTTCTTATCTTTGTTTCTCTTTTGATATCGGTAATCTAGAGGCCGGTATAACCAACAAAAAATTTTAAAATCATTTTGGATTATATCAGATGTCGAATCTCGGCGTGGAATGGGATTTTGCTATCATCTGCTGGTAGATTATCTTTGATTTTTTCTATTATATCATCCCTCTCTATTTACTTCCTGTGGTATTGAAAATACCGGTAAGTGTGTCGGATAAGATTGACTCTCTTCTGTCACATTTTTTGTGGGTTGAAAAAATCAAAATCTATTAGCTGGTGTAGTAGGCTCTTCATTAACCAACCAAAGGGTTTGGGAGGTTTGGGTATTCGTAGATCAAAGGATTTCAATCAAGCAATGTTAGCCAAGATTGGTTGGAGGATGATCAAACATTCAAATTATTTGATTTCTAGAACTATTGGCGCCAAATACGGATTGCAATGTTTAAATGGTAATTTTAATTTTAAGAAGACTTCTAATAATTCATCTTGGGGTTGGAAAGGAATTTTCTAGGGTCTTGAGCTTATTCAAGCTTTTATTGCTTGGAAGGTCATGCAATATTCTGAATTAAATGTATGGCACTCTAAGTGGGTCGATGGTGCCTCTCCTTTACCACTTTGTCATGAACTTATTTCACTTTCTCCATCCCTAAAAAGTATAAATGTTAAGCATCTAATTATGACAAATGGTTCATGGGACTCTAATCGAATTGGTAAGATTTTTTACTCTGATTGCGCTGCTATGATTTTGGTGATTCCTTTGAGTTACTGTGACTTAAAAGACTCTGTTTACTGGAATGAGTTTGTTAGTGAACCTTATGATGTCAAGAAAGGTTATTCCATTGCTTTCAACTCTTCTTGGAATGTATAGTTAAAAATCTTAGCAGAGTTGGAGCTGACATAAAAATGTTTGTGAGGAAATTTTTTTGGCATTTATAGGGTCCTAAGTCATGGATTATTTTGCTTTGGAAAATTTTGACTAATTCTCTTGATGTGGGCGAAGGGTCCATTAAAAGGGGTCTACAGGGTGATTTTAATTGTCATCTTTGTGACAGTTTGATTTTGAAATCATGTGATCACCTCTTTAGAGATTGCGTGTTTGCTAATAAAAAGTGGGATGGAAGTGTCTTAGGGATCCGTGCTCATATTGGAAAAGAGTTAAGTATCCAAAACTGGATTACAAATTGGTTATCCCTAATTCAGAAACTTCCGGATTGGGAATTGTTTGCTATTTCCTTCCTTTGCACTTTATGTAACACCAGCGATTTTAATAGTTATAATTTAATAATAATATATTATTATTACTTAGTTTAATTTTAGCTTTAAATTAGAATTTAGTTATATAGGTAATTTCAGTGCCTAATCTGTCAAATCTGAGTCCATATTTGGACTCTACTCGGAATGTCATGTGGGTTAGACATTATGTTGCATATTGGGCCTATGAATCTCTTCAACCCACCCAAATGACTAACCCATATTCACATTTTTCCACTCAAACTTTCAGCATACTATTCTTCTCCATCCTCTCCAAAAACATAACCCTAACCTCCCTCTCTCACCATTGTTTAACCATAAACCTCTAAACACAAAACTCACACATCTCACTCAATTCTCACTCAAATCCGTTGATTCTTAGCTTATTCTCTTTTTTTTTTCTTCTTCTCTTTCAGGTAAGGTAATAAAAAGTCTTATCTTGCTCACTTTCATTTTTCCATCTTATTCCAAGATGAAATTTTTTATCTTTTATGACGAATTTTGTAGGAGGAGACCTTCAAGACCCCGACAAAGACTACTACTTGGTGGAGGAAGAACTAGAGGAAGATTGAAGACGCAAAAAGATAATGGTGAAGCTAAGGGTTACTCGGTATCACATTTTGATGTGCTTTTCTACGTGTTTTAGACTAGTTTCCATGTGAAAGACGAGTTCTTGTGTAGATACTAGTATAGATCTATGCCTACAATATATTTAATTGTTGAATTGCATCTTGTATGTCCCAATTTGATGGAAACTTGGTGGTGTTGATGATGAATTACCTTCTTGGATCTTAAACTTGTATTTAAGTATTAAATGATAACTTAATCATGCTTTTAATGTCATATGGGATGTTATGATGCTCATATGTTATGTTAAATGGTGATTTATGATGGTTTATGTTGGTAATTACAAATGGGTATGAAGTTGTTTGGCATAGACTTGAAGTTAGGGTGAATTTTGGCTTGAACCCTTGCGAATTTGAATAGAACCCGAGCGAATCCAGTCCAACCCGGGCGGGTTTGAGCCTTAAACTCGAGCAGGACATTTTTAACCCGGGCGGGTCCATCTCAACCCAGGCGGGTCGGGTCTAACCCGGGCGGGTCCCGTCCGACCCTTTTTCATAAAATGGTCATATCTCCTTCGTTACTTGTCTTTTTGGGGCGTGTGACCTACCGTTTGAACCGTAAGAGGATACATTATCTCCTCCATTTGCAATTTTTGCATTTTCATGTCTAGAACTATAGTTATGACTGTTTGAAGTGGACCCTTGTTATAGTTGGTTTCTAAACATGTTGTTTTGAGAGGGGATCTATGTTTCTTATTCATTATGCTTCTTAAACTTGGTATAATGCTTATGTATCATGTATTGATTCATGTTTATGATAGTTACATTTATATAATGCTCTATTCATATGTTTAGTGACGGTTTTCACATGTTTCCCCTTTTAACTCGATTATGCTTTGAATAGTGGATCGATTCTTGTTTGTTAGATGATTTGAACTCTCATTTTCCGATTTCACCTCTATACTCGTTAGACTTGATGTCGGAGCGATGGAGGTACAACCTTGATGCTTTTATGCATTTGTTTAGTGGGGATATGACGACGTTGTTGGGAGGCGGACGCGATGCGTTGGTCGACCCGGCCGTAAAATGTTGTATTCTTGCGAGGTGGTGTGATTGCATGTAGCGTACTTGCTTGTTGATTCTTGACCTCATCTACGTGCGGGTTTAGCCGGAGGATGATGCTTGATCTCTTTCCACTTCATTACCGTGCGGGTTTAGCCGGAGAATGATGATGGTACTCTGTCCACCTCTTTCGTGCGGGTTTAGCCGAATATGAGGTACTCGCTTCTGTGTGGGTTTAGTCGGGAGAATCGATTCTTGGATGCGAGGGTTTATTGCATGTCGAATCGGGAGGGTTTATGTAACACCCGCAAATGTACCATATTTTTATAGTAAAAATATTTTACGGATACTTTTCAGCGAAATTTAGTTTTAGTTTAGAATTTAATGTCCCGTGTCTAAATTAGAATTTCCGAGTTCGTATTTGGACTTTACGCGAGATTTTAAGTAAATCACGTCTTAAGACGTATTTGACTTTTCCCTTGACTTTTTCCACTTACTCCTTCTCATACTTCATCATATACTCACCCTAACCCTAACTTCCTCACAACTCAACATCTTCATCTTCCTCACCAAGAAATCCCCAAAACCTAGCTTCCATATTTGATCCACCTTAGAATCGTCTCAACTCTCTCATTTCTCGCTCAAATTCACCTAGGTTCGTCTCATTCTACCCCTCTCATTGCCCTCTATCCGTATAGGTAGTAAAATTACCGTCTTTCTCGCTTTTCAAATTATCCGTCTTTCTCAAGGTGAATTATATTCATCTTTTATTATCTATTTGTAGGTGGTGACCTCCAAGATCCCGAAAAAGACTACTTCTTGATAGAAGAGGACATTGACGCAGATTGAAGACGCGAAAAGGTAACGGTGAAGGGTTACTCGATATCATTTACGTGTCTTATGTGTTTTCTATGTTAGTAATCGTATTCAGAATATGATTTGTAAGCTTAGGAATTGTGTTGTTGATGATGGATGTTGTTAGTTGAGAATTGATATGAGAATTGATGATTTATGATGGTAGATGAAAATTGTTGAATGTTGAACCTTAGTGAAATTGGTGATTTTCGTGTGATATTGACCCCAGCCGGGCGACCGGCAGCCGGTCAGCTGAACGGCCAGGGAGCGGTTGTATATTTATTATGTTACGTAAAAACTTGTGCATGAATTGGGCCTCTGCCGGCCGACCGGCAGCCGATCAGCCGACTGGCTGAGACACACCTCACTTTGACTTCAAATTTTCGTATGTCTTTGGTCCCAGTCGGGTAGCCGGCAGCCGGTCCATTTGACCGGCTGGGACACGCTGCTCTTTTAATTATTTTCGAAGGTGATATTGGTACCAGCCGGATGGCCGGCAGCCGGTTCCCTTTACCGGCTGGCACCCGCTGGCCATTGGTTTGAGATTCTTACTTACGTTCTTATTTATAATATTTCCGATGGTTCATTTACCGTATAAATTTACGAAATGACTTTAAATATTAATGTTTTGAATATATGATATTCCATTCGCTTGTATCGCATGTTTTGTGACGGTTTTTTGTATGTCCCACTTTGAGTCGGTTTTACACATGTTACGGTTTGAGCACTAATTTACTATGTGCTTTGTACTCTCATTCCCTTGGCTACCTCCACGTTCATAAGGCTGGAATGTCAGAACGGGGAGCGTATCCTTACTGCTTAATTGTATGTGTTAGTGGACATATGACGACGTTGTTGGGAGGCGAACGCTTTGCGTTGATCGACCCGGCCGTCAAATGTTGTATACTTGCGAGGTGGTGTCATTTGCATGTAGCGTACCGCTTGTTATGAGGCTTGTGCTCTTTTCCGCCTCTTTCGTGAATGTCAACCGAATTTGGGGTACTCGGCGTCTATGATTGACCGAGTCTTTGATGCGAAATGTTTATCGCATGTTGAATCGGAAAACGTTATTCCGAGAGTCTGGCCATGTTTAGACTAGGACCGTATTATTATCGTCGTCCTACCGAGAGGAAATTAGTCTACATATACGAAATGTAGCATCGTGTATACGTTAAGGGCAATGTTTTATCCCGTGGATGCCTTTTAATCATACTTGCAGGGACACGGTGCTAGTGCGTGTCATTTACAGTGAGAGATGTCGTAAACGTATTGTATGTTTTAATGGATGATAATATGATGGATTATTTGTGATCATTGCATGACTTGGCATGGTTTGTTTGTCGAGTCTCAATCTTATCAAACTTATACCGCTAACGGTGAGATGCAAGTCCTAGTGAGTGTATTCGGTTGCATAAGAGTGTCTTCCCAGTGTCTATCTATAGCATGATGGTTACGTTTTTGTACTCGATGTATCGATATCTTTATACATTGAATTGCCTATCTATCCTTATCGTATTTCACATGTATATCTATATTTGCATGCTTCTACTTTCGTATCTCCTTTTATGTACGTTTAATGTGATATGGCTGGGAGAACCCGGAGTTACTCCCCACTGACTGTGGCGTTCATATTTTTCATGGATGAACAGGTTGCTTGATTTGGATGGCTTTTTTCTTGTGGTGTTTTGGGTTCGGGTGTGAGCTAGCGGGCGTGGTCCCTGGATTGAAACACCTCTAGACGATTTTAGCTAGTTGCTAATAACTTTGTTGTTGGATAACATTTTGAGAGACTTCGTCTCTTTGTTGTATTTCACACTTTAGTTTGTAATATTTGACACTCCTCGTATTTTCTATTTGCATGTTGAAAGATTTTTAAAATACCGTATTTTCCGCTAATTAAATCACATGCTTGTATGTTTTATTTCCGCATTCGCGAGGGTTGTCACAGTTGGTATCAGAGCTTTATCGCTCCCGACGCACATACGTGAACCCTAAACTTAAACTACTTGACCTTGAAATAATAAACGAGAGATGGATAGAATTTAAGAACTTTACTTGGTAGTCTATTTGTTTATGCTAAGTGTTAGGATTAACTTTTTTTGTTTCTATTGCTTATGAAGATGGTTAGACCTCGAGTTGTAGAGAACGTTATCCTAGAAGCTCTTACGCAAGTGTTGAAGAATCAACAAGATGCGGCTATTGCTCAAGCCAACCAAGTTCCCCCTCGTAGAGAAGATAACCATCAAGGAGGCTACGCTTGGGTGGCAAGCCAAATAGCTAGGAGTAAGATTATACCTTACGGTGGAGAGCCGGACCCTACCGAGCTATCGAAATGGTTCCGAGAAATGGAGAAGCAATTTGATTTATACAAAGTCCGCGAAGAGGACAAGGTAAGGATTGCAAAGCACTTCCTTGTAAGGGAAGCAGATAATTGGTGGGCCATTACTAGTGCCACCGCTACTCTTGAAGATGATTTCAATTGGGCTTGTTTCAAAGCTCTAGTGGAAGGTCGATTTTATCCTAAGGAGCTCAAGCAACAAAGGCTCAAGGAATTTATTGACTTCAAGCAAGGTAACTTGTCGGCACAAGACTTCACTACGGAGTTCAACAAGCTTGCTCATTTTGCTCCGAGGCTTATCAAAGATGATGAGGACCGAGCTTTCTACTACCGCAACAAGCTTAGTGCTTTACTTCAAAGTAAAGTGAGGAGGAATACTACTTCCTTTGGGGATTTATATGATGATGCTTTATGGGCCGAGAACTCCATGAAGGCCATTAGGGATGAAGCTATGATGAATAATCCCTCTCCTTCTTTCACTCCTAGGCCAAATGTCTATGGGAAGATACCGTTTACTTATTCTTCCTCCAACCATATCACCCCGGTATGACTTGTTCCAACCGACCTTATATTTGCTTCTTTTGCCAAAAGGGTGGTCACCGTTATGAGGATTTCCCCGATCGAAAGTTGCCCCCTCCAATTGCCAAACCTAAGGGTTCTATCTTTGTTATGAGCCGAGCCGATGCCGATGCTCATCCGGAGATAATTACGGGTATGTTCTCAATCTTAGAGCAACCGTGTCTTATTCTATTTGATACCGGTGCTTCTATGTCCTTTGTGTCTTCGACTTATGCTAATAAATTATCTATCGAGCCTACATCAAGTGAGGATACTCCCATATCCTTACCATCCGGAGAAATTATCTCTTGTTCTACTCTTTATCCTAGTGTTCCAATATCTATTGCGGGTTCTATCTTTCCCTCAAATCTCCTTAAGTTTCCTCTAGGAGAGTTTGATATAATTCTAGGTATTGATTGGTTAGCGTTATACCATGCTAGGTTTTAGTGTAGAGATCAAAAGATTTACTTAAAGAGTCCTTTAGGAGTTAGAATAACCTATAAGGGATCTCGTCCCCGAAAGGGTGTGTCTTTGATTTCCGCTATGAAGTTGGTGAGTATGGTAAGAAAAGGTCACCAAGCGTACTTGTGTTTTGTGACTTCTTCAACTACCTCTTTGCCAAATATTGAAGATGTGCCTATAGTTCGTGAATTTGTTGATGTATTCCCTGAATACTTGCCCGGGATTCCTCCCGAGCGTGATGTTGAGTTTTCTATTGATCTTGTACCTGGTTCCGGACCAATAGCCAAAGCTCCTTACCGTATGGCTCCAACCGAATTGAAAGAGTTAAGGAAGCAGCTTGATGATATGATTGAGAAGGGTTTTATTCGACCAAGTGCCTCGCCTTGGGGTGCTCCCGTTATTTTTGTGAAGAAGAAAGATGGTTCTATGAGGCTTTGTATTGATTACCGTGAGTTGAACCGAATTACAATCAAGAATAGGTATCCTTTGCCAAGAATTGAAGATTTGTTTGATCAACTAAAGGGTGCTTCTACTTTTTCCAAGATTGATTTGAGATCCGGTTATCACCAAATTCCCGTTCGAGATGTTGATATTCCAAAGACTGCTTTTAGTACAAGGTATGGTCATTATGAGTTCAAGGTGATGCCATTTGGATTGACCAATGCTCCCGCTATTTTCATGGATCAAATGAACCGCACATTTAGTGAGTATCTTGATAAGTGTGTAGTGGTGTTCATCGACGAAATCCTTATTTTCTCCAAGATCGAAGAAGAACATGCTATTCATCTTAGGACTATTTTGGGTGTTCTTCGTCGTCAAAAGTGGTTTGCCAAATTCTCCAAGTGTGAATTTTGGTTACCTAAGGTGTCCTTTCTTGGGCATGTAATTTCTAAAGAAGGTGTAATGGTGGATCCTTCGAAGATTGAAGCTGTGGTGGATTGGAAGAGTCCGACCGATGTTAGGGAAGTTCGAAGTTTTCTTGGTTTAGCTGGTTATTCCCGTAGATTTGTCAAGGATTTCTCTAAGCTTGCTAGACCGATGACTCAATTATTGAAGAAGAAAACCAAGTTCCTATGGAATGAAGTTTGTGAAGCCGCGTTTCAAGAGTTAAAGAAGAGGTTAACTACCGCTCCGGTCTTGACTTTGCCTGAAGATGGTGTAGACTTTGATGTCTATTGTGATGCTTCCAAGATGGGATTGGGTTGTGTACTTATGCAAAGTAGGAAAGTGGTGGCTTATGCTTCGAGGAAGTTGAGAGTTCATAAAGTGAACTATCCTACTCATGATTTGGAATTGGCCGCCGTGGTTCATGCTTTGAAAGTGTGGCGACACTATCTTATTGGTGTTCATTGTCATATATTCATCGATCACAAAAGTTTGAAGTACATATTTACTCAAAAGGAGTTGAATATGAGACAAAGAAGATGGTTGGAATTGGTGAATGATTATGATTTTGAGTTGTTATATCATGAAGGGAAGGCTAATGTTGTTGCCGATGCTCTTAGTAGGAAGTCTTCTCATTCCTTGAATGTTATGTCGGTTTTACCCGTTGATCTTTGTATTGAGTTTTGAAAGTTGAGGTTGGAAATTGTGGATCGTGGATTTGATTATGTTGGTGCTATGACTGCCGAACCTGTTTTTCTCCGTGAGATCCGCGAGAACCAAGTTGATGATCTTACTTACAAGTCTATTCAAGCCAAACTTCTATAAGGAAAAGCTAAAGATTTCAAGTTTGATGACGAGGGTGTTCTTCGTTTTCATGGCCGTTTGTTTGTTCCTAATGCTCTTGATTTGAGAAAGCGAGTTCTTGATGAAGCTGACCTTTCCCCTTATTCTATTCACCTCGGAGGTGATAAGATGCATAAAGACTTGAAGCTACAATTTTGGTGGCCAAATTTGAAAGGCGATGTTGTGTCTTATGTTGGTAGATGTCTTACTTGCCAACAAGTGAAAATAGAACACAAGAGGCCCGGTGGATTGCTACAACCTTTGGATATTCCACTATGGAAGTGGGAATCTATTTCCATGGATTTTGTTAGGGCTTTGCCAAGGACCGTTGGAAGTAAAGATGCTGTTTGGGTTGTTGTTGATCGTTTGACCAAGTGTGCTAGATTCATCCCGATAAAAGAGACTTGGAGTTTAGATTGACTAGCGAAAGCCTATGTTGATGAGATTGTTAGATACCATGGTGTTCCCAAGGAGACTATATCCGACCGAGATCCGAGGTTTTGTTCGAGATTTTGGAAGTCTTTACAAGAAGCCATGGGTAGTAAATTGTTGATGAGTGCCGCATTCCATGCCGCTACCGATGGTCAGACCGAGAGGACTATTCAGACTTTAGAAGACTTGCTTAGGGCTTGTGCACTCGATTTCCAATCTAGTTGGGAAAAGAGTTTACTGTTGGTGGAGTTTTCTTACAACAATAGTTATCATGCCTCGATCAAGATGGCTCCTTATGAAGCTCTTTATAGAAGAAAATGTCAAAGTCTTATATGTTGGAATCAATTGAGTGATGTTCGTGACTTAGGTCCCGATGTTCTCGTTGAGACTATTGATCATGTGAAGGTCATTCGTGATAGAATGAAGGCCGCTCAAGATCGACAAAAATCTTATGCCGATATCCGAAGGAGACCGTTAGAATTTGAAGTTTGGGATAAAGTATTCTTGAAGGTATCTCCGATGAAGGGTATTAAACGGTTTGGTGTAAAGGGTAAATTGAGCCCGAAATACATTGGACCCTTTGATATTGTGAAAAGGATTGGTGCAATTGCTTACAAGTTGGACTTGCCTCCGAATTTGGCTAAGGTTCATGATGTATTCCATGTTTCTCAATTGAGAAAGTATGTTAGTGATCCAAGCCACGTGTTTCAAGCGGAAATGCCCGAGCTTGAACCAAACTTGTCCTTTGAAGAGAAGTCGATCTGCATCCTAGATCGCAAGGATAAGAAGTTGAGAAGTAAAGTGGTTCCTTTGGTGAAAATCTTGTGGAGATGTGCTAATGTCGAAGAAGAGACTTGGGAAACGGAAGCTTCTATGCGTGTTAAATATCCGAGTCTATTCGATTAAGGTATCTTCCTTTCGCTCAAGTTTCGAGGGCGAAACTTTTTAAAAGGTGGGGTGATTGTAACACCCGCAAATGTACCCTATTTTTATAGTAAAAATATTTTACGGATACTTTTCAGCGAAATTTAGTTTTAGTTTAGAATTTAATGTCCCGTGTCTAAATTAGAATTTCTGAGTTCGTATTTGGACTTTACGCGAGATTTCAAGTAAATCACGTCTTAAGACGTATTTGACTTTTCCCTTGACTTTTTCCACTTACTCCTTCTCATACTCCCTCATATATTCACCCTAACCCTAACTTCCTCACAACTCAACATCTTCATCTTCCTCACATAGAAATCCCCAAAACCTAGCTTCCATATTTGATCCACCTTAGAATCGTCTCAACTCTCTCATTTCTCGCTCAAATTCACCTAGGTTCGTCTCATTCTACCCCTCTCATTGCCCTCTATCCGTATAGGTAGTAAAATTACCGTCTTTCTCGCTTTTCAAATTATCCGTCTTTCTCAAGGTGAATTATATTCATCTTTTATTATCTATTTGTAGGTGGTGACCTCCAAGATCCCGACAAAGACTACTTCTTGATAGAAGAGGACATTGACGCGGATTGAAGACACGAAAAGGTAACGGTGAAGGGTTACTCGATATCATTTACGTGTTTTATGTGTTTTCTATGTTAATAATCGTATTTAGCATATGATTTGTAAGCTTAGGAATTGTGTTGTTGATGATGGATGTTGTTAGTTGAGAATTGATATGATAATTGATGATTTATGATGGTAGATGAAAATTGTTGAATGTTGAACCTTAGTGAAATTGGTGATTTTCGTGTGATATTGACCCCAGCCGGCCGACCGGCAGCCGGTCAGCTGAACGGCTAGGGAGCGGTTGTATATTTATTATGTTACGTAAAAACTTGTGCATGAATTGGGCCTCAGCCAGCCGACTGGCAGCCGGTCAGCCGACCAGCTGAGACACACCTCACTTTGACTTCAAATTTTCGTATGTCTTTGGTCCCAGCCGGGTAGCCAGCAGCCGGTCCATTTGACCAGCTGGGACACGCTGCTCTTTTAATTATTTTCGAAGGTGATATTGGTACCAGCCGGGTGGCCGGCAGCCGATTCCCTTTACCGGCTGGCACCCGCTGGCCATGGGTTTGAGATTATTACTTACGTTCTTATTTATAATATTTCCGATGGTTCATTTACCGTATAAATTTACGAAATGACTTTAAATATTAATGTTTTGAATATATGATATTCCATTCGCTTGTATCGCATGTTTTGTGACGATTTTTGGTATGTCCCACTTTGAGTCGGTTTTACACATGTTACGGTTTGAGCACTAATTTCCTATGTGCTTTGTACTCTCATTCCCTTGGCTACCTCCACGTTCGTAAGGCTGGAATGTCGGAACGGGGAGCATATCTTTACTGCTTAATTGCATGTGTTAGTGGGCATATGACGACGTTGTTGGGAGGCGAACGCTTTGCGTTGATCGACCCGGCCGTCAAATGTTGTATACTTGCGAGGTGGTGTCATTTGCATGTAGCGTACCGCTTGTTATGAGGCTTGTGCTCTTTTCCGCATCTTTCGTGAATGTCGATCGAATTTGGGGTACTCGGCGTCTATGATTGACCGAGTCTTGGATGCGAAACGTTTATCGCATGTCGAATCGGAACACGTTATTTCGAGAGTCTGGCCAGGTTTAGACTAGGACCGTATTATTATCGTCGTCCTACCGGGAGGAAATTAGTCTACATATACGAAATGTAGCATCGTGTATGCGTTCAGGGCAATGTTTTATCCTGTGGATGCCTTTTAATCATACTTGCAGGGACACGGTGCTAGTGCGTGTCATTTACCGTGAGAGATGTCGTCAACGTATTGTATGTTTTAATGGATAATAATATGATGGATTATTTGTGATCATTGCATGACTTGGCATGGTTTGTTTGTCGAGTCTCAATCTTATCACACTTATACCGCTAACGGTGAGATGCAAGCCCTAGTGAGTGTATTCGGTTGCCTAAGAGTGTCTTCCCCGTGTCTATCTATAGCATGATGGTTACGGTTTTGTACTCCATGTATCGATATCTTTATACATTGATTTGCCTATCTATCCTTATCGTATTTTACATGTATATCTATATTTGCATGCTTCTACTTTCGTATCTCCTTTTATGTACGTTTAATAAGATATGGCTGGGAGAACCCGGAGTTACTCCCCACTGACTGTGGCGTTCATGTTTTTCATGGATGAACAGGTTGCTTGATTTGGATGGCTTTTTGCTTATGGTATTTTGGGTTCGGGTGTGAGCTAGCGGGCGTGGTCCCTGGATTGAAACACCTCTAGACGATTTTAGCTAGTTGCTAATAACTTTGTTGTTGGATAACATTTTGAGAGACTTCGTCTCTTTGTTGTATTTCATACTTTAGTTTGTAATATTTGACACTCCTCGTATTTTCTATTTGCATGTTGAAAGATTTTTAAAATACCGTATTTTCCGCTAATTAAATCACATGCTTGTATGTTTTATTTCCGCATTCGCGAGGGTTGTCACAGTTTATCCCGAGGGTCTGGCCAGGTTTAGACTAGGACCTCCATATAGTGTCCTCCTACCAGGAGGATTAGAGTCTTATGTATACGACATGTTTATTGTATACGGTTAAGGGAAATGTTTATCTCGTGGACGTGTTTGATCATACTTGCAAAGGACAGATGCTAGTGCGTGTCATTTACCGTGAGAGTGTGTTTGATTACTATTGACCTCTTATTAGATTGATTACTTGTGACCGTTGGATGCCTTGAATTGGTTTGTATCTTGAGTCCATACCTTCTCAAGTATATGTCGTTAATGGTGAGATGCTAGCCCTTAGCGTATATATAGTTGCCAAGGAGAGGCTTTCTTGAGTCGGTCTTGCATGACGTTGATATAATGAATGTTTCACATGCTTGTATGGCGTTATTACGAATTACTCACTTATGCTTAATATGATATGATAGTATGTATGTTGTTGCATGTTTATGTACTTGACTATGTGCGTTTTGATGTGATATGGCTGGGAGAACCCGGAGTTACTACTCACTGACTGTGGCGTTCATATTTTAAGAATGAACAGGTGTTTGATGATGCTTCTTTTGGGGTACATGAGTGAGCTAGCGGGCGTTGGCCTATGACGTCACCCTTGACGTTCTATGCTAGTTTGCTAGACTTTATTTATGCTTTGACTACGTTTTGAGAGACTATGTCTCCTTGTAGTATTTTATACTTTAGTTTGTATTTGTTTGACATTCCTCGTATTTCCTCTTAGCATGTTTCAAAAACTTCGTATTTTCCGCTATATAATTGCATGTTTGTCATGTTTCATTTCCGCTATCGTGAGGGTTGTCACAGTTAGCATTAGAGCCTATGTCTCTCCCGGCGCACACATGTGAACCCTAAACTTAAATTATAACTTGAACATAAATTAATGAATGAGAGATGGGTAAAACTTTAGGGACATTACTTGGTAGTCTCTATGATTTTGCTAAGTGTTAGGGCTAACCTTCTTTGGTTTTGTGTCTTATGAAGATGGTTAGACCTCGACTTGTAAAAACTGTCATATTGGAGGCTCTCACTCAAGTCCTTAGGAATCAACAAGATGCTGCCCATGCTCATGGTAACCAAGCCCCTCCTCCTCAAGATGACCATCACCAAGGAGGCTATGCTTGGATGACTAGCCAAATTGATAGAAGCAAGACTAAGCCTTATGGTGGAGAACCGGATCCTACCGAACTCTCGGAATGGTTCCGTGAAATGGAGAAGCAATTCGACTTGTATCAAGTTCAAGAAGAGGAGAAAGTAAGAAATGCCAACCATTTTCTTGTGAGAGAGGCCGACAATTGGTGGTCTATTATTAGTCCTACTGCTACTCTTGAAGTCAACTTCAATTGGCAACGTTTCAAGACTCTTGTTGAAGATCATTTTTACCCCAAAGAACTCAAACAACAAAGGCTCAAAGAATTCATCGATTTCAAACAAGGTGAATTGTCGGTTCAAGATTTCACAACTCAATTCAACAAGCTTGCTCACTTTGCACCAAGACTCATTAAGTATGATGAAGATCAAGCTTCTTACTATCGTAATAAGCTTAGTGCTTTGCTCCAAAGCAAAGTAAGGAGGAGCTCTACTTCTTTTGGAGAGTTGTATGATGATGCACTTTGGGCGAGAATTCTATGAAGGCAATTAAAGATGAAGCTAAATCGAAGAACCCTTCTCCTTATTTCTCACCTAAGCCTAACTTCTATGGCAAGAGGCCATTCAATCCCTCTTCCTTCACTTCCTATGCTAACAAGAGGAGGTTTGACGCCCCTTCAAATGCTAACTCTCAAGCCCTTACTTTGGTATTTTATACTATGTCTCCTTGTAGTATTTTATACTTTGGTTTGTATTTGTTTGACGTTTCCCGTATTTCCTTTTAGCATGTAAAAGGTTTCAAAAACTTCGTATTTTCCGCTATATATTTGCATGCTTGTCATGTTTCATTTCCGCTATCGTCAGGGTTGTCACATTTTATGGACTATTTGGGGATTTTGATGTAAAAAAGTCTTTCAGGGGAAACCTATCCCCCGTAATGGAGTTAATAAGGTTTATGAAAGCTCTTATAGTCTAGCGTTTAAAGCTAAGGAAGTCAAAATTTGTAGACTGAATCTCCATGGAGTGTTACACGGCCATTTTATTGACAACCACCTGATGGATTTAATTTAAGGAACAGTATTTCCTTTCCTCTTATTCCTGCTAAGGATTATTGTGACCAGCTTGAATTGTTTGTAGATGGTTCGCGGTAAAAAAAAATCTCTATGCTGGTCTTGGTTGTGTCATCAGAAGGAAATCTGAAGAAGTGATTCTACAGAGCGACCGTTTCTTTGCTGCTCAAAGTGCGGACCAAGCCGAAGCTTTGGCTATTCGGGAGGGATTAGACGATGCTGCTTTGAAATATAAATTTGTTCACATCTCTCTCTTCTCTGATCGTTTGCAGGTGCTATCCCAGGTTCTTAAATTTAATCGGCCTCATCATAGAACGAGAATTACTATTGAAGACATCTCTAATCTGGTTCATAGTTTCCATTGTATTTGTTGTTGTTACGTTCCTAGAAATTGTAATATGATAGCTTATAGACTAGCTAAAGGAGCTATCCGTTTGTAACCTTAAATCGCCTTCCCATTGTCAAAAAAACAAATTATGGATTATTGCACATATATCAGTGGCGGACCCAGGGATGCGCACGTACGCACCCTGGGTTGGCAAAATCCTTTTTTTTACCTGAAGTGGAAACAGAAACATATACAATTTCCGTGTAGATAGTGATAGTAATTAATAAGTGGCTCCGTAGGTAAAACTTCAGACATTTTAGTTGAAGGACCCGTGATCAATCGCCCTATCACTCTATTTTTTTTTTTTGGCTCTTTGACTTTACCTATTTCTTCCCCCATTTTCCAACAATTCTTTTCTTCCCTATTTTCCAACAACTCTTTTATAATTTAGACTGAATTTTCTATGAACAGAGTTTTACCTTTTGTTTAATTCATTGTCATATTTATGATTTTTTCTTTCGAATTTTATATATGCTAATTCTGTTACTATCCCCAATTTTAAATTTATCAAACCTAATTTGGAAAATTTTAATTAGAATTTGGAGACCCGACTTCAAAATTATTGAAAATTTGAAATTTGAAATCTTTGTTTTTTTGTATACGTATATTATGTTTCATTTTATATTAATGAAAAAGTACAAATTTCAATTTATAATGTATTTAAGAGTGTTTTCACGACGTTCACAATATATCGTAGAATGGGTTTAAATCGTCTATAATCTATATTTTGTAAAAGCAACTTTGGCATGATATTTATTATTAGAGCTGATCAAGTATGGTCTGACCCGTTTGGCCCCTCCCACTTGACCCGCTATTTAGGCAAGCTTGGTCATATAAATATATTAAAATAACGGATAACGGATAACAAAATTAGGTAGTAGGTAGTTTTGTTTAGGTTAACAATCGGTATTTTTGTTGGATGGGCGGGCTTGGACGATCAAGCTAAGCCTGCTATAATGGATACGAGTAATAAAATTTGGCATTGTACAATTTTTTTTCAGTGTAGGCTCGTCCATGTCTAGCCCAACCCTGCTAATGATCGCCTTTATTACGTATGACTGATGATGAAGTCTTGTGCACCCCTACTCTTAAACTTCTGAATCCGCCACTACATATAATTGCAAATATAAGATTTTAACTTAATAGTAGAGACTTGTATGACTAAAATCGACGTAAAATGAGATGAGCTCCATGTTGAGGCTTAAGAGTAATAACACCCGTAGGAGCATGAATATATGATGGTGAGATCTCAAATGCAAACTTCTGCAAGAAGACGGATAATGCCATCTTAGCTTCTGTGAGTGCAAGGTTTTGTCCAATGCAATACCGAGGTCCCCAACCAAATGGTAAGAATGTATTGACACCATTGGTTGCTTTCCCGACGCCATCGGAAAATCTTTCGGGCTTAAATTCTTTGGCATCGTCTCCCCAATATTTAGGATTATGATGGGCATGGATTATTGACATCCCAATTAATACGCCTTCCGGTAGATATAGGTCTCCTAATGTTGCACCGCCGGGTTTTATTCTTCGAATAACAGATGGCGCTGGAGGATATAATCTTGATACTTCATGTATGATCATTTTCATCTATTAAAACAGAACAAAGTATTTTTCAAGTTTTCAATATAATCGAGTTAAACTCCCCATGTAATGGGCATATACATATGCTGGCTCACGTTCCCCTATCGTATCGGAGAAAATTGTGTTCAAGGAAATTAAACTCATTATCGCTATTTGTTTACCTTTATTTTTGGCACAATTATTAAGGAAATGGTAGGAGGAGACTTTTTGTGGTGGTATTTGGTGGATGACATGTGGATAATAATTTTATTAAGTGATCAAATTACTCATATTTTATTTTCCTAATATAGAAAGGTATACAATGAATAAGACACTCTAAAATAAAAATGAAACAAATGACCGGACCTCGTAGAGATTGTTAACTAACTTAATCATTTAGTGAGAGCATTGAATAAGCTTTAGTTGATAAATTAATTAATATTTTGTGTAATGTTATTAAAAGTAAAATAATCATCACGGGTAAAAAGATGGGTGTAGAACTTATAATGGTCAATAATAAACTAATAACTAAATATATCCCATTTCACAATTTCTTTCTTGCCACAATCGTAAGTGCGACCATAAGAAAGTTGCCACTTTTTGATGGAGTGACCACATTTGCTAGTTAAATAGTGACCAATTTTTATTACTAAAAACTAACTATTTTTTTTCCAAAGAAGTCACTATTTATTCATAAGTGGTCACTATCAATTAAAAAGTGATTATTCTTAGCGAAAACACACGAAAAAACGATCGCCCATATCCTATTTACTCCCTCCTATTCATGTTATTTTTCCCTATTTTCGTTTTGGGTTATTCATGTTTTCTTCCCTATTTTCTTTTTTGGATGTGGGGTAGTGTGTTTTGTGTGGTCAAAATTCATTTGTGTGTGGGATAGTGTGTTTTGTGTGATCAAAATTCATTTCCTTAATCTAAGAGCTCGAATGAAAAGGGAAGAATACATTAAATAAGAGGGAGTATTACGTAGACCAATAAGGTGCATAAATAATAAAGTCGGTGACTTACTGTCTTCAAACGGTTTAACCCTTCAAAATCGGGTGGATTGGTGCCAAATGTTGCAAGAACTTCTTCACGAGCTCGGTTTTGCCAATCTTGATGTTTGCTTAACAAAATCATTGACCATACCAAAAGCATTGAGGTAGAATCATGTCCAACAAAATACGAAGTAGAACAACTTGCATTCTTCTATTAATTCTCGAAAACTTATTCTCAAATTATTCTCTTTTCTCGAGGTAGATTCTATTAGAATCCCCAACACATCATCCTTACTCCCTTCTTCTCCATTCTTTATTGCTTTCACTTTTTTGTCAATTATTTTTTGCAATAGATTTTCTATCTCTGCATTATTGTCTTTAATCATCTTATTGGTCTTTGTTGGCACATATCTACATGAAACACGTAAAAATGTACCTTAGCTTTGTGTTATACTCTCTATATTCAATTACAAACTCAACATTTCTTTTTTTCATGTTTGTCAATGCACAAATTGTAATGTAAATATCTCAAATATTTATTAAGGCGAATCAAACAAGATCTCACATGACTATATTATGTCTTACATATTGCAAGAAATCGTAAAGATTCTCTTTTTCATTAATAGTGTCGAAAAATAAAATGTTATGTTTGAAGCTGAATGAAGGGAGTATAATATAGGGATTACGGAATTAAACTATCCCAATTTCACAAGAATTTATTTTTACAGAGAAAATTATGTTAGTATACTTAATATTGTGTACTCCATACGTTACCTTCATATTAAGATATGTATATTATAGAGACTCGTACGTAGGATTTTTAATTACAACACCTTTTCACATAATGAAGCAACATAGTATGGTAGGATTTTTTTTTCAAATTGTAACTAAAAATTAAAAGAAATCTTAAGAGTTGGTTGGGTATTTCCTCTACTACCCCCTATTCCATTACCAATGTAGATAAATACTCCCTATGTTCTAATCATTAGTTTATCTTTACTTTTGTTACAAATATTAAGAAAAAAGTAGAAGATCATTTGTGGTTTTACTTAAATGATGACAAGTGACAACTGACAAGTAGACAATAATCGTATAGGGAGTTCAAATTACTCATAAAAACTATTCCCAATATATAAATGTAAACAAATTAATTAGACACCCTAATATGGACAACCGGTGCGGAGGGAGTATTAATGTGTGATATTTAATAAAATTTTAACAACATACATCAAAGTAAGTCTATAAAATAAGATAATTCAAAGTTTTTTTTCTTGTATGTTTTTTTTCTATTTATATTATTTTTCCTTTTTAATAAGTCTTTCTACATTTTGTATTGTTCCGTTCTATATATGCGATCTTTAATTTATCACCTCGTTTCATTCAAATTTATAATTAATACCACCATCCCAAAACCTATCATGCGCGCACCACATTAAACACACATATACGTCTAACTACCCAATCTATTGCAATCATCTTTATCCTCACTCAAAAGTCAAAACAACCCCTTTAATCAATCCAATACTCTTCCCATTCGGTTCACAAATAAAATGGTCCAAAACTCTAAATTTCACACCCATTCTGCCTCCACACTTACTAAAACTACCATAAAATTAACAACCAAATGCGATGCAAACATCCTTAATTATTCCTACCTCAAACTGCAATCAAACTCATAATTGGCACCCTTCTCTTATTACCCAATGCACACTTAAAATATCCACGTCACCCGTATTTTATGAAACACCCATATTTGGCTCCCAAAAATCATTTCTTCCTTTGAAAAGTTCATCCACATAAGTGAGAAAAGTAATTTCTACCCTCAAAACCTCATTTTTACGTCTCGTTAAAATTAAGTTGAATGTGAAAAAAAAATTAAGAACAAAAACTTAGGTATTGTTTGATAAACTTCAAATTGGGCTTTTTTTTTCGGTATGTTGAGAGTGTTTGCGCGCACGGTTTGAATAACAGATGTGCTATTTTTTATGTTGTTCGCCCACATATTGAAATAGTTGATTGAGCTGTAATTTTCTATTTACATTATGAAACCTTTGATAATAGATTATAAAAAAATTAAAAAAAGACTTTTTTTATCAGGAAATTAACCATCAAACTTTATCTTTATCAAAATTATGATTAATGTCATTTACTTTAAATATAATAAATTTAAGCAAGTACAGTTCAAATACGTTAGGTAAAAGTTATAGTCATAAATTGTACGAATTTTTATAATCAAATTTTGTTATTAATATGAAAACAGTTCATAATCTATAATAAATATATGCACTAGAGAACTTTAGAAAGGCGGGCAAGTGTATTAGCTCCTTTTAGGTTTTAGTAAAAACTCATTGAAGACGGGTCGGATTTCCTTTCACAAGGAGCTAAGTGAGAAACTTAATGGATCCCTACTTGTTTTCCCATTTGTCTCCATGTGAGAGGGGATTCTACCGTCTTCATTGAAGACGGATATACGCCGTTTTTAATGAGAATTTGTGTAATAGGAGATAGTTGTACCAAATTTTCAATTGACATTAAAAAAATGTGTGATTGGAGTGATTGATTATACTCATAACATTCCACTGTTTTACTCTACATTAAGTTACTCCATTATTGATGATTACGTTGATAATCCATTATTTTATTTTATAAGTTAGAGAATAGAGAATACGGTATATGTGATGTACAATTTACAGAGTATATAAGACTAAAAGAATGGGTAAGATTTAATATAAATAGTTACTCCCTCTGTCCCGGTCAATTATTGTCCTTTCATTTTGAAGGAAAGAGTAGGGGGCTATTTGGGATGACGAGTAAATAATAGTGCCATTAGGTTTAAATTACTCATAGAATACTTTTCTAATATAGAAACTAGTTTTAAACTCGTGCAAAATTTGCACGAATTTGATACGTAAAACTATTAAAAACATTTGATTGATGTATATTGATTTAAAAGTTCAATAATTGCTAAAATTTTAAACTTCTAAACAATGTCATTAAATAAATAAAATTTATGAAAAGTAGACTTAATTCATAAAAATTACAAATTAAATTATTTTTTAATTTCAACTTTGTTGGCATTAAATAACAAAGTACTCTGTATAAAATATGGTAAATTACCTTTTATTATATCAAAATGCGTAGAACGCGAGTTAGACAATAATTACTCCATAAGACCGTGTTAGATCAATTTGTTAAAACTATTTACGATAATTTTATAAGAGCAAATATCAACTTACTAACACATGTTCTTGCGAAATACTTACTCAATCTCAATTATTTATTTACCTTTTTTCAGTTTTGGTTGTGTCATGCATTTGTTTACATTTCTATATGAGCAATATTTTGAAAGGTAATTTGTTCATCAACATACCCTATAATACATTTGTCAAACAATAATAAAATCTATAAATAGTTCCCTCCTCTTTCGTTGATCATTTGCTTAATCAAAGGTAAAAAAATAACTTATTAGCTATCTTAAAATGGTGACTAAATTTAAAACAATCCAAAGAAAATAACTAAGCCCAAAATAATTGGTTATAAGCCAACTTAAATACAATTTATTATTTACAACGTGAAAATACATATCAAATGACCATATTTGTTTCCTAGAAAATAACAAAAAAAATTTCATTATTATCCGCCATGTTAAACAAATAATACCGTCTTTAATAACGCTTACTGTAACTTAAATATTTGATACGCCTAGCGCCATGCGTACCTATTTCAACCCAACTTAAATAATTGTAATTATTTGTCCAACATAACCCTATGTCCCTAACTTCCTCTTCACCTCACCGCCACCCTCAATCCCTCATGCTACCTCTTCTTTTATTTTTTTACCCCTTTTTTTCATTGAAAAATCATTTTTTTTGCATCATTCACTCTCTCAACAAATTAATCTTATACATTCAATATTCAATATGATTATTATATGATCATCATACCTACATCCGAAATATATTCATCAAGTAAAAAAAAGAAAAATTATTACTATGAAGTCTCAAGTATTTTCATATTTGATAAAGTACTCTTATTTATTAAAATACTTGTAATGATTCCGATGTGATGATCTTAAATGTCTGACCTACTCATCAATTAGGTAAGTACATGCATGTGGTCGATGTAAGTTTATAATTATCTGTTGAGTTTAATACATAGTAGGAATTTTTAAGTTATTTTCGAGTTTTAATATTGGCTACTCTCTAGTGACTTTTTTTAAAAAAAAAATACATGCATTTTAATTTGGATGAAGATTTATTTAATTTTAATGATTTTTAATCCAAAATTGACTGATTTTAATGATTTTAAGACGAAAATTGACTAATTATAACAACTATGTAAGGTTTTTTTTTATTGTAGAGATAAATGTGAATTATGATATTTATTTTTAACATGACTAAATACTACTGTAATTTGTGAATAGTTCGGAGATGTAACTTGTAATTGCAGTTCTATTTTTATTCATTGTTTGTAATTTTTGAATTTTCATATTAGAAATTTGTGATTTGTATATGTATATGTTTATAGTGTATATTGAGGATGGTGAGTCATTACAATTTTTTATTGATTATGTTATTTTGGAATGTGCTTAATCGGAATTTGTAATTTATAATTTTTGTTTGTTGATTTTGTATGCATAATATTTATGCAAAGCAGACTTATAATGTATGGTTTGTATAAAATTTGGTATTTGAATGAAACGTATCTAGTTAATCTAATTTAATTTATGAAAGCATGAGAGAAAAATTAATATGCTTGAGAGAGTAAAAAATGATGAAAGCATGAGAGATAGGTAATTAATTAATTCTTTACATAGAACGTGGGGTGGGGGATTGAATTTAAAGTTTTTTCACTCCCATAAAATCAGGAACCAATAGAAAAGCTTAAAAGAACTTAGCTTTTATATTAAGGAGAGATATGATTGTAACCAAGTTTCGAAGTGAATGTAATGTTCTCTCTTCATGAGAGTGTTTCGGGTTTTCACTTCGCTTATTATGCCTTCTTGTCTAATCAAAGTGGATTGCTTAATTACACAGAGTAGATCGGTTAGTCTTGTGTAAGGCGTTTTACACTAATATAGTTATAAAACGAATCTAAGCAAAATCCTATTAATTGATGAAAGTGGTTACC
The DNA here is from genome assembly GCA_022085475.1 of Heliosperma pusillum. Classification (NCBI taxonomy): domain Eukaryota; kingdom Viridiplantae; phylum Streptophyta; class Magnoliopsida; order Caryophyllales; family Caryophyllaceae; genus Heliosperma; species Heliosperma pusillum. The sequence goes on from JAIUZE010066428.1 coordinate 40,009, forward strand.
AAACGATCCCGTTTTAGATAAAAAAATTAAAACCGCCTTCAACAACTATTTGTGCAAAGTAAATGTGTTACCCATGTTTATACGTGGAAATTTAAAATTACACAGGCGATGAAAGGGATGTAGAAAACAAAGAATAGGGTACAAAAAATATGATTTTATTTTTTTCCGAGTAAGAGCAATTGGCGTTCATAGCATAAATTCTTCCAAATGCACAAATGTGAGAATGAATCTACTCAACAATGAGGAAGACAAGCAAGAAAGCGTATCCGAACCACACATTAAAGGACTTGTACACTAGTTATTACCAATAGGGTGAATAAAAATAGCACACCATGAGAGAGTTGGTGGATCACAAAACACATAAGTTAGATAGCACTTATTTCACGAAGATTATTGACATTATATTAACAAATTGTCTAGGATATATGAATGAATGAGGAAAGTAGTGTACCTGAAGGTAAGGGTCATTGTCTTGAACACTTGGTATCCATCGTAATTAAGAACACAACTACAGAAGGAGCCATGCTTTTCGTACCTATTTAATCACACCCAAATCTACCATTATCTCTAAATTGAAAAGTAGCCACAAAATAATGAATGTTAACACAATCAAACAAACATAAGGCATTGTTTAATCAAGACCACCTATACAATAACCATCTGTCTCAAAAGTCCAAATTCAACTAAGTAGGGAAGTAAGTTTAATAAATTCAACTACACCTACGCAAGAGCTTACATGAACGTACATTACTAAATGAATTGAAGCCAGTAGAAAAACAATTAATCCAAAAAAAATCAGAAATCACCCAAAAATAATGTTTCATAAGATCAACGTCGTCAGGTATATACAAACAATACAATCAAGCAAACAATAATTACTAAATGATTAAAAAACATGAGATTAATCAAATTAAATGAATAGACGCATACCTGTTCGTTAAAACCTCAATATCAGAGCATGAGACGGATTTTGTCAAATTATTATACTCCTTAATAGTTGATTTTAGGGGAAGAGAGTATGCTATCACTAAGGGCAAAAACCGTCGATTAAATTGATGGGAACATAAAGTGTAATGATGTGAGACAATTAAATTGCTGATTAATTAATGATGGAGGCGTTTTTTTTCAGAGGTGAAGATGGTCACTATTTACCTTCCATTAATGATGACGGTGGCATTATTTTTGCAGTGAAGTGAATTGAAGATAGTACTCTCTATTCAATTGGGAAAAATTGAGTATAGTCGATAATCGTCCATCAGGGGAGATTAAAAGTTTGTGCTTGATTGCTTCAACTCCAAAAAAAGGTGTAGTAAGAGTAATCAATGTTTTTGTAGCATGCTTTTACGCTTACACGTGACACTTTGTTATGAGCTCAATTACCCTTTTTATATTATTATATAGATGACCACAATTGAGTGAGACACTTAAAAAAGGACGTAAACATGAGTGTTTTGTAAAAAATTAGAGACTACCACCCATCTTGAAAAAATGTCTCTTTTTATTTTGTATTATTATTTATTTATTATTATGTGACACATAATATACAAAGTATATAAGACTAAAAGAATGTGCAAGATAATATAAATAGTTATTAGGAAAAAAGTGTACATATACTTACTTCCAACCAGGAATATAAATAGAGTTAACAAGGGGAGCAATGCATTTTTGTTGTTGAGCGATAAGTTGAAATATTCTTCTTCCTTCATCATATGTGCTACCAAATGCAATTCGAGAAATTACATCTCCAGTCAAGCTAGTGAGATATGGGCATACATCTATCTCACATGAACTACTTGTCGCTAACAATTTATCCCACTTGTTCGCCATTTCAATAACGCTTGTGTAAAATGCCGGAAGTGTCATCTGGAACAATTGTTAGCATAACTATATCATTACCGTTAATTAAGTCCGACTTATCAGACGCGATCTTAAATAAAGAAGCCCGTATAGACAATATATTTCTATTCTTAAATTTTAATATTAATGGCTGTGATGGAGTCATAATTTGAACTTTGAGAGCGAAAACGTTTAAGGAGAACGAACGACTAATGATATAAGTTACACTTGAATTTTTTTTGACAAATTTAACTAAAAATTTCGAAACGACGGATCTTCCTTATTGTGCACAGGGACCGACCCCCCTTCCACATGTACTAAACACTGATGTTTGGTCTGTTAAATTTAGTGCACATTAGTCTTAGAAAATAATAGGAGTAAATAATCACATATTCTCCTTGAAGACGGAGCATATTCGACTTCAATGAAGACGGGTCTCTTATAAGGAGGTAAGTAAGAGGGCATGTGAAGATCTATTTAGTTTTCCACTTGCCTCCTTAGCTTATGAGAGGATTTGACCCGTCTTCAATGGAGACGGGTCCGTCTTCAATGACACCAACCGATAAATAATTAGTAGCTAAATGAGGATTTCATTTCATGTGAAGTCTAGTAAAAAAACAGAGGTTACTAGAAGAAGTGAAGGACACGAAATAACTCGACCTAGTGTAAAATCCTCTATGACAAAGTAATCTTTACTTGACTATCTAGTGTCCCGAGACGTCATTTTAGCTCCATTTTTTGTTTTCATTTATATGCCATTTTTCGTTCAAAGAAAATTTTTGTGAAAACGTTTATAATAATTTGTAAAACTTTTACAATGTTGTTATAGTTTTTATTATAATAACACTTACTTGGTCAAAGTGTTTTAACGTTGAATCTAAAAGCAGAGCACGGAATGTATGTTTTGGTTGAAGGGAGTACAGATTTACATTTCTTGTAATGTTGTTTTAAAAACCTTATTAAAAATAAAATTAATAATAATATAGTAGTGGAAAAAACATGGTTAACATGGTTTTTAAAACCGCCTAACACAAAACAATAAATCTTTTCTTGTTTCGAAAGCAACTAGTTAGTGTAGAAATCATTGGCCCCCTTGAGGCAATTGGTCAAGATTCGCAACTGCTGCTAGCCTTTTCTAACTTCACCATTTATTGAGAGTAATCTATATATCCCTTCCCCCAATAATTTAGTTATATTAAGCTCAATAACTTTGTAAAATAACTGGATAACTTATAAATTAACTCAACAATTTATGTAAGAGCTCGATAATTTTAAGATGATTGTACTCCAACCAATTATAAAATAGTATTTGTGAGACTTTAGTGCACATTAGTTTTACAAAATAATAGGAGTAAATAGTTAGTAGTTGAATGAGGATTTCAATTCATTAAGTGATGTCCAATAAGAAAAACAGGGTTTATTATTAGAATAAATGAGGGGAACAAAATTACTCGGACTAGTGTAAAATCCTCAATTACAATATAATCTTATTTGACTTTGTAGAGTCTTGAAATGTCACTTTAGCTCCATTTTTTCTATTTATATGCCATTTTCTTTCAGATAATATTTTTGTGAAAAAGTTTATTAAAATGTGTGAAACTTGTACAATTTTGTTATAGTTTTTATTTTATTAATATAACAGGTCAAAGTGTTTTAAGTTTGACCCTAAAAGTCTAGCTAGGAATGTATGTTTGGATTGAAGGGAGTAAAGATTTATCAGTAGGTCTTGCTTAAGACGGGTCGGATCTTACAACGGGTATTTTGTGAGAGGAAATGGGTAGAGGGGACAAGGTGAGCTCCCCCATGTGCTCTCCACTCACCCTTGATGGGTATTTTGTGAGAGAATATGGTATCCGTCTTAAACTTAAGACGGATACCTCCGTCTTAAATAAGAATTTGTGAAGATTTATAGTTTTTATAATGTTGTTTTAAAAACCATATTATCAATAAAATTAATCAATATCTATCTATATTATTAAAGGAAGCTTTTTTCGAGCGATTACAGAGTCTCCAACTTTTCGAAAACACTTCAGCATTCCAAATTATACAAACTACCCATATAAATATATTCATGTATTTCCATTGTACGCAAAGTTAGCATATAAAAAATTGAATGTATCTTACAACCTATAAAATACGGAATGTGGTATACAACTATTCCATATTTCCATGTTCTCACAAAAATGGTGATGCACTACAACACCTAATAATATAATTAAATCTGAAGATTATAAAATTCTACCATGAAAGTTAGATTGGATAAAATTAATATACAGAAACCTAAACAAACACTATTACGTTAATATGTTTGTATATATATACATGTATTTTCATTCGAAAATTAATAATCACCACTTCACGTTATATTTTTTTTATTTATGTTTCTTACTTTTGTTGTGTTTATTTATTTGAATCTTGCAGTTTATATTATGTTTAAATCTTATTGTAGCATTAGTCTACAAATACGTTGTTTTTGCTTTGAATCAAATTATTCACTAATGATTTTCTAACAAGTCTTATCTATTTTATGTGTAGGTTAACATATATTACTCTGTATGATTCTGATGAAGAAACAACGATCAATAAATTATTCTGTAAGGTCGCTTTTGAATTTTAACATAGAGTAGCATAAATGGTTCATTTTCGGATTTATTGTGTACAAATGTATGTAGATAACTTTATTTTCTATGAAATTTCAATACATTTCAACTAACTTGGATTTAAGTTTGCATTAGTTTGTTGATTTTTTTCAGTAGTTAATTGAATATCACCTTTTTTGTAACTACTTCAATTCTGAGATTTTTTTTAGTATCACTAAGAGTCTCTCATACGAAAATACGTACAATATTACATTGACGACATGGTCGACATCATCCAGATTAACGAAATAGTTGTTTTTTTGTTTTGGCAAGAGTCCTTACCCAAGAAGAGAATTTGCACTTTCTACGATTAATAACTACTCCGCATTACTCTATATCAATATATCAATATATAGTTCCTATTCCTCGCTTATAAGGCTATAACAACATTATTTCTAAGCCTGGTGTTATAGAGAGTCAAGTTTCATGAAACACTCTCGAACAATATTAGAATCAAACTTCTATGAACTACTAATATATTTTTATTTTCAAATATTTAATTTGAATATGAGATAAAGTATAAAATATATTGTTAAAAAGAAAAAGATGTTGTACGGTATATTAAAAGTAAAGATTAGAGATATGAAGATTTTTGCACATAGAACTTCTATCTTCCTTTGGGGCTATTTGTCTTAACTATTACGTATAATAGACTATTAGCAGTAGTATACTCTTATATGATAAGCATACAAAAGTCCAAATTTACTCCATATACATAGATAGATGGGGTTCTTCATGCTTATATATTAACCTGTTTTATTTATTATTCTATGTTCTGCACTTAACATATACTCCACTATACATTAGAACATGAAAGGATTATGAACTTCTTTTACGATAAGACCATATAATCAATTATTCAAAGGGAAAATGTTATTAATACCCTCCCTTTGATCATGTTTAACATAATGACTGCCATGAGAAGTTGGACCAGTGAAACCGAAGTATTATTCCCTTCTTTCTTCAATATTTGTTTACCATTATTTTTTCGGCAGTATTTTAATTAAAAGGTAAACAAATAATATAGTCAGAGGGAGTACTAAACTCAAACACCATGTATGTTACAGATTTTTTTTTGTTACATTGACGAAACTCTTACAATTATTTCAAATCAACGAAATTTATACACTTTAGTAACAACCGCGAGATAGCTTAGAATTTGAATTGATATATGGTTATAACGACAACACGTGTTTCTACTACCATAAGATATACAATGAAACTTTCGTAGTATAAAATAGAGTATTACTCTAAATTAGAAGTCTTGAAACATGTATAAAATAGTAACAATGCTTTACCTCAATTGGGGTATCAAACTTATCACGAGTAGGGATACTCTATCAAAGAATGTGTTATGAGAAGTGGAAATAGAGTCAAATTAAAGTTCTACTTCAATTGCAATTTTCAAACGTTGTTTATCATTATTTTGTGACTAACAAATGGTTCAACTTATAAAATATAGAGTTACTTTTTTCAATTGATGAAAAGTTATTGTTCACATGTAATCCTCAGTATGGTTGTGTACTTTTGAACTGGAAAATATTAAAATATTTATGGGAGCATAATATTTTAGGAACATCAGACCGAGTACGTATGAGACTCTAACGATGTCACCTCCCCGAAATTACCTAGAACATAATATAAATGGGATAAACTTTAAAATTAGTTGATCAAGACGTTATCAGTCCATCACAACCACTTTATCATTTAATTATATTATATATACACTATAGAGCACTATAAATAGGCTCGTGCATCGCACGTGCATTAAATCTAGTATATATATATAAGAGGCTTTTTTCGAGGCACGTGAGTGACTTTACCTTTATAGGAACTTTTAAAATAAAAATTAAATTCATACATATACTTTCCAAGTTATGGTTGAACTCTTAGATTTTGATTATATTTTTTAAATTAATTATTTTCCTAATAATATTATCAACTTTTCAACATTAAATTCATACATATACTTTCCAAGTTATGGTTGAACTCTTAGATTTTGTTTATATATTTTGAATTAATTATTTTCCTAATAATATTATCAACTTTTCAACTTTTTAGAAACTTTATAAATAAAAATTAAATTCATAACTATTATTTGTCCCACATTGGAAAATAATGTAGATGTGGTAAAAATATTACATATAAATAGTAGAATTATCCCGCATCGAAAAAATAATAAAGTGAGTAATCCTATGATTATAAATAGGAGTATTTCTTAAACCTTATGTATCAACCCAAAATTTTTGAATCTCTTAAATATTGTCTTAGAGATCTCTTAAAAGTTTGTAGATGTGATGAATATACTATGTATAAATAGTAAAATTATCCCACATTATAAAATTAACATAAGGTGGGTGATCCTATGATTAAATATAGGAATCATTCTTGGACCTTATATAACAAGCTAAAATCTTTTAAGTCTCTTAAGTATTGTCTTAAAGATTTCTTAAAATATTGTGTATTATTATCTTCACAATTGTTAAATTTACATCATCAAAAATTAATTTTAAAATGTATTATTAAAAAAAATTAAGTATTGTAAAAAAAATTATGAAGATAATATAATTAAATTCATGGTGAAAAAAAACCCTGCAAAGTATAGAAACTCATATTATTTGCACATACTTGGTGTAGTTTTTAGTATATTATTTGTCCTACATTGAAAAATAATGTAGGTGTGGTGAATATAGTACCTATAAATAATAGAATTGTCTCACGTCAGAAAATTATCATAAGGTGGGTGATCTTATGATTACAAATAGGAATCATATTTGGAACTAAAGTTTCAACCCAAAATCTTTTGAGCCTCGTACATATTGTCTTACAAAACTCTTAAAATTTGTATTATAATTTTCACTATAGTGAAATTTACATCATTAAAAATTAATTTAGAAAAGTATCATAAATAATAATATTGATGGTATATAATTCAATTGTTATTTGTCCCACATTGAAAAAAAAGAATGTAGCTATGGTGACTCTTGAATATATACTACGTATAAATATTAAAATTTGTCCCACATTAAAAAATTATCATAAGGTGAAGTGATCATAAATATGATCATCGCACGGGCTTTTAAACTAATTTTTTATATTGTTATGTTAATAAATGACTTTAAAAATTTAATAAATGACATTTAAAATATATTTTTATTATTCTAATATTAATATAACAATTTAGTAACAGTTAAGAAATAAATATTATATGAAAAAAGATGGTGTACTACTTAGTTTGTTATTAGTCCCACATTGAAGAATAATGTATTTGTGGTGAATATATTACTTATAAATTGTAAATTGTCCCACATTGAAAAATTATTATAACATAGGGTGCTCCTATGATTATAAATATGAGTCATCCTTGAACTTAGGTATAAACCTACAATTTTTTAAGTCTCTTAATTATTGTTATTGAGAGCTCTTAACAAAATGGAATTATAATAGTCACAATAGTTAAATTTACATTATTAAAAATTAATTTAGAAAATTATCATAAATAATAATTTTAATGATAAACTACTTAATGTGTTATTAGTACCACATTGAAAAATAATGTATTTGTGGAAAATATATATACTAAGTATGATTATAAATAGGAGTTAATTTAGTCTCTTAAGTATTAGTTTAATGAACCATTAAAATTTTGTATTATTAACTCCACAAAAGTGAAATTTACATCATCAAACTTAATTTAGAAAATTTAGGAAAGCATTATATAAGTAATAATTTTGATGGTGTACTCCTTAATAAGTTATTTGTCCCACATTTAAATATAATACAAGTGTGGTAAATATATTACGTATAAATAGTATATTGTCCCACATCAGAAAATTATCATAAGCTAGGGTGATCTTATGATTATAAATAAGATTCATCCTTTGAACTTAAATATCAACCCAAAAACTTTTGAGTCTCTTAAATATTGTCTTAGAAAGCTCTTAAAAATTTGTATTCACATTAGTGAAACTTACATCATCAAAAATTAATTTAGGAAAATATCATTGAATAATAAAGTGAAAAATATTTTATTTAGCAATATACATTTCCTATATTATATTCAAGTGGTGTTTATAATTTTTATATAAAATTTTTTAACATTCATTTAACAAACAAATATTGGGAAAATGAGTATCTTTCAACTTAGATATTCACCCAAAATCTTTTGAATCTCTCAAGTATTATCTTACAGAGTCTTACAGAGATCTTAAAAGTTTGTATAATTATCTCCACCTTAATGAAATTTACATCATCAAAATTTATTTAGGAAAGTATCATATATAATAATATATTATGTATAAATAGAAGATTTGTCCCACATCGGAGAAATATTATAAGCTGGGATGATCACACGATTATAAATAAGAGTCGTCCTTGAAACTTAGAGATGAACCCAAAGTCCTTTAAATCTCTCAAATACTCTCTTTGTCCCGGTCATTTGTTTGCCTTTTTTTAAGAGTAGTTTAATCAAATGCAAACAAATGATTAAGACAGAGAGAGTATTAATTATGAAAATAATATAATTAGATTCGTGGTAAAAAAAATGCTATCGTTACAGTATAGAATTTCATATTATTTGCATATACTTTGTGTAATTCTTAGTATGTTATATACCTCACATTGAAAAATAATGTATGTGTGGTGAATATACTAATAACTACTCCCTCCTATTCAATATATTCTTCCCTATTTCTTATTTGGTTCATTCATGTTTTCTTCCCTATTTCCATTTCTGGAGGTGGGGTTGTGTGTTTTGTGTGGTTTATATTTAATTGCATGTGGGATAGAATGTTTTGTGTGGTCCAAATTCATTTCCTTAATCCTAGAGCTTAAATGAAAAGGGAAGATTACATAGAATAGGAGGGAGTATAATGTATGTGTGGTAAATAGTAGAATTGCCGCATATCGAAGAATTAGCATAAGGTGAGGTGATCAACCTAAAATCTTTTGAGTTTCTTAAACATTGTAAACTTAATTCTTAGTTACTTTGGATAATTTTCGAGTCATAATATAGATCAAATATAACTTGACTCCCGACAAGGTTTGTAACATATGTTTAAAATAGAAGTTGAATTAATATATCAATATTATTTTTAAAAAAATTACGGAGTATATTTTATTATAGTCTTAAAACTTCAAAAGTTTATTTTTAATAAGTTAACAGTATAGAAAAATTACGAAAATGACATTAACGTAAACCCGTGCATCGCAGGGGCATGAAATCTAGTAATAATATAAAAGTGGAAAAACATGGTCCACATGGCCGTTAAACCCGCATTACTCAAAACAATTAGTCTCTTTTTGTCTTGGAATCGACCAGTTTGAGTCGAAGTTATTTGCCCCCCTTAAGAAATTGGTCAAAATCCGCCATTACACCCAACCTCCCGTAACTCCAACATTGGTTGAGCGTAATCTATATAGGACGAGCAAATAATAAATTACAATATTATAATTTTAATTAAACGGAAAATTCTCATGATACCCCCGTATTTTGACATTTTGGCCGAAATACCCAAATTTTTTACTCGAAAAACTTTAAGTGACTACAATTCGTGTTTACAAACTCGGAAAATGGCGACTTATTTTTTCAAATCGTGCGTTCATGTTTCCAAGAGCTACGATTTAAAAAACAAATATAGTCGTATTTGGATCCCGTGGCTAGGAGTTTTTGTATGTCAGTTTTTTGTACGGAAAAACATTGAGTCGCCATATCTCTTGGTCACGAGTTATGAAGTCGCTAATTTTTTTTTTCAAATTGTACCTCTCGGAAAGATGAATAATTTGATAAAAAAAATCGTCATTTTCTGAGTTTGTAAACACGAGTTATAGACAGTTAAAATTATCCGGGTAAAAAATTTGGACATAGACAAATTGTAAAAATTCGAGGGTGCCATAAAAGATTTCCCTAATTTAAATATAATAAGACATACCTGAAGTTTGTGCATATGGAAAGCTGGGTTGAGAAGCTTCCTATGCATATCCCATTTATCACCCTCGTAATGGGCAAGTCCACAAACAAGTGAAGCAATCAATGGATTGGGTTGTATCTTCAGAAAATCGTGCATCTTGGAGAAGGCATCGGTTAATAAATTTGGATCTGTTATATTTATAAAAGGTATAGGCCCGATCCACGAGAAACAAATTCCACCTGCATAAATACTTATTAAAAAATGTTACTCTTTTAGGTAAAATGTAGATGTTTCGTGACTTCAAGTACGAGGATAATTTGTTGGTTAGAAAATATTTCAAATGTAAATTCGTGATTTAAGAAGGAAATGTCACTCTTTTCGGTAAAATTTAGATTAGATGTTTAGTGACCTCAAGTATGAGGATAATTTGTTGGCACAAATTGTCATTTACCGTTGGTTAGAAAATATTTCAAATGGAAATTAGTGATGAGAAATTCTTAAAATCTAAAGGGTAGTCACTTTGTTCAATTGACGAGTAAAAATGAAATATATCACGTTTTATGAGTAATATTTAAGCATAGTTCTTGTAAATAAAAATAAAATGAATCATTTTACTTTGTATTAATTACTGTTTTAAAATGTGATACAACCAATGTACCCACGAATTTCTTATCAAAGATATATACTCGTACTAAATTCAGGTTATTTTACTAGTATAAAATCTATATTCGATATCTGGACCCGATAACATTTAATCTTAGTTACAAATAGATTAATTCTCACTCTTATATAAATGACATGAAGCAAGTACATACTAATTTCAAATTTTACATGGATAAATTAATGAAAATAATATAATTCTCACTCGATTAATAATCAATTTTTTTTAATATTGGTTCATGAGTAAGTCTGATTTGACCTTTACGTGTGTAGTAGACAACAAAAGCAAATAATTATTTGTAAAATGAAAAGGAGAAGTCAATCACCATATTTGCTCTCAAGTTGATGGAGAAAAGGGAAAACACGAGCAAAATAGTCATTAGTAAAAGGAATTGATTATTCTCCATTTTCATATCTCATTTTGGAGTTTTCTTTGAGGTCGCCATACAATAGTTTGTAGGAATTTCCTACAAGTCCTTGCTGTCGTAATAGTTTCTCTATTTTTCTTGGTTTAAACCATACCCAATTTAGTGTCTTCCATATGCATTGTAGGATGAAAATACATGAAAAAGTAAGAAAAATGTAGCCCATCATCATCTTAGTTTCTCACTTTTAATTTCCTTTCTCACTTTTCTTAAACAAAGTTATGCAAGGGTTTAATAATGAGAGATAAATAAGATTGTGTAATTAATTATATATTAGAAATGCAGGTTGGATTTCAATACATTACAATGTATCTCATGAATATTTAATTAACCATGTTTGAGGATATACATTAGTGGTAAGAATCGATTATGAAGAAATTAGCTGAATAAATTTCTTTTAATGGTAACAAATAATGAATCATTATTTGATTCCATATGCAGAACAATATGATTAAAACATTAAGACCGTGTTCGTTGGCTAATATGAAGTTGATTTTGTTGGAAAGTACACTGCCAACAGATTTGAACTTAACTAAATCGAATAGATCTCAATTGAATTGAATGAAACTTGGCTTAACTAAAAGTTTACGTTAACTCTAATTTGAACAGAATGAAAATTAGTTGGACTATGTACTTAATAAAGTTGAAAAAAATATTGTGCTAAAGTAAGGTGAAATTAAATTCGAAAGAACATAGTGGGCCAAAAATGGACGTTTGTCAGTAACTAGACTATACAATCATTTGAATTATAATTGTTTGTTTAGTTTTTGAGCTTTATAATAATACTTGTTTTAGCATAAATGTACAATTTGTGAGTTTTATTGGAAACAATCTGAGCTCTTTTACGTAAATACTGAACTCAAAAAATTATCACGAGACTAAAAAATAATACATACTCCCTTTGTCTGATTTATTTGTTTGCTATTTTTATTTTTTTGTGAGTAGTATTTTATAATCAAAGAGAAAAAAACGATTGGGATAGAGAGAGTATCAATTCAATTAGTTTTTAGTTTTAATATAAAAAATTATAATATAACTCAAAAAATATTATAAGTTCGAAAAAATGACACATATACTGCATTAGATGTGTTATGGATGTAGTGTTGTGCAATACTCTTGTACAATCAGCTGTAAAATCATAACCATTTGCAAAGTAATTGTTATATGTTAACTTCAAATTATCTAATTATTTGAGCCGTATATTTTTCTACTATGTGTGTTTTTTTTGTTATCCTTTATTATTAGAAAAAATGACTTTATCACAGCTTCTCATCTTCTCATGTTAATCACAACTGTATCGACTTTCCTAGTATTATACCTTAGTTAACAATGAAGGCAAAGAAAACAACAATTGTTGGACTGATGATCGACCAGACAATCATTTTTAAGGCATGAAAATAAAGTCGATCGAGAATAAATATTTATGACTGAAGGAGTTATGTCATGTTTTATCCGAATTAAGCCACTTGAGTCTATGCATTTAAGATGCTTTGCAAGAGACCAATGTCGGCTTGAAAATTAATTGGTTTACATATTTGGTAGTTTTAAGTAGGCCTATTGAGTCACACCCAGAAGATACGAGAATAGTATGATTATAAGTCAGACTTATAATATTAATAATTGGGCTCTAGTATGGATTAGGCCAACTGCGCTTCAAGACAGAGTTAATTAGGAAACTAACCTAGTGTATCTCATCTATATAAGAAAGATTTGTGTGACAGCCCATATTGATTCATTCATATTCATATGTAATCTGACAAAAGAGAGAAATAGTAAGAAGAGAGAGAGGGGGGGGGGGGGAAGAGAAAGATTTCTCCAAGATACTCTTCTTCCCTTCAGTTGGATGTAGATATATATCCTTCTATTATCTTTATTAGTTTCACTACGCTGACAGGTATGTGATTCATCTTATTTACTGTGTTAATTTAATTAATATTTGCAAATGATCTCGGCTCAAAGGGTAATCAAAATCCTACGGTGCTATAAAAGCGGTTATTGTGTAGTATTGTTCAAATCAACTTGAGTCTTGCCTCATAATTGGTTTTGAGAGGTTTAGTTGATGTGATGGATATGATTGTATGTAAATCAGTTAGAAACATCTTTAAAATAGTTTCACTTTGCGAATTTAATGCTGTAAATTATGAAATTGAATTTGTTTGGAAAAATTGACAAGAACAATCCCACCTTTAGTCAATCTTCCACGAATGATCCCACCTCGTTGTAATCCCAAAATAATCTCACCTTTTAACCCCATTTTCATTAAACAATCCCCTCATAAAAATGACTTGTGAAAGTAGCAGGTAAACTAGTTTTTATACCCGTGCAATGCACGGGATAGAATTGGATTTCTCTTGTGTGTATACGTTATCAATTATTTTTGTTTATAACTAATATAGATTTTTTCTAAATTACGGGAAAATGGGTGTTAATTTATGTAGCACCAACTTTGCCAGAACGCACTTTAGGATACGTCTAACCGAGAACGGATACGGACACGTGATACGACATCCCATGAAATTTGGGATACGGTACACGTTATTTAAATTTAATAAAATATATATTTTATAGCTATAAACGTTCAATTTTATCTTTGTAAAAGTATTTTTTATAAAATTTAAATAAACTTGACTTGACTATAACTCATTTTCATATCTCACCAAAACACATCTTCTAATCAAACTCTTTCGACGACTCATTTCTCGTCTAAAAAACACCATTCACCCCAAATTATGTCCAAATATCATGGACACGCGTCGGGAAACGTTCCTAAATAAATGAAGAAATTTAAATATGGCTTTTTAGGTGTCCGACATGTTTAGGCGCGTGTCTGACGAGTGCCGGTGTCACACATGCGTACTCGAGGCTTGGTTAAGAGAAGTGTCTTGCTACAGCTAAGTGTTAATCTCACTATGATGGCTTTGTAGGTATAACATCCAAAATTTAGTATGCGGTTCTACATTTTATAACTTATAACCTTTTCTCATCCCTACATTTTAGTAATTATATATTCCCTCTATTCAACTTCAAACACAACATTTCTTTTTTTGACACTATTCATGAATGAAGAGAAACTTTACGATTTCTTGAATATGTAAAATAATTATGGTCATGTGGGATCTTGTTTGATGCGCCTTTATAAGTACAATATGAATATCAAACTTTTATATTTTTTTATAATGTAAAACTCGAGATATTTACGTTACAATTCGTGCATTGCCAAACGTGTAAAAGAGAAATGTTTTGTTTGGAATTAAATAAAGGGATTAGTCCACATATCATGTTGGAAATTTTATTTCGAACCTATCATTTAATGATGAGATCGTGGTGAGTTTCCTCCATATAAATCAGATATATTAGGTAAGAAACAAATTCACTCGAATTAGAATGATAGTTGCAAGATTTAATTCTCGTAAAATAGAGGTATAAATGAATAAATAACCATGGAGTGCACTCTACAGAATTGGATTGATTTTGTAAGTTGCTTAATGAAAGAAAAAATAAGTTACTTTATTTATCTGGCTAATTGTCTTCTTAAGAATTAAATAAATATATATTGACAATAACTTAAGTAAACTTATTCTCAAGTTGGCGGAAAAATATATATGAAAATAGTTATGTAATATTAAGTATATTGTTGTAGTGCTATTACTGATATCATCAAACCTATTTATTATAAACGTTATAATCATTCCAATCTTCAAACTTAGTTTATGCTCATCAGTTGTATTTGATTTACATGTTTTATAAGTTCTTTTTTTTTTTTACTATAGTATCAATTTTCGGATATTTTTTTTTTAAAATTGGGTATACAAATATTTGTCATTAAACATGTACTAAACACAATGTACAACTAAATATTTTGACAAATCATTATACAAACAAAAAGCATTATAGGGTAAACATAATCATAGTCGCTATTAGATAAAGAGTATATTGATATGCATGATTAATTAACTATATCATTAGTGTCAAAATTCAAGTTTTATATGTAGATCCGCTTGTAATTCATACCACGATCATTGAACATAATTTTGCTTTCCACATGTTGACTGAAAATGAATTAGCATAAATAAAATTATTAGAAACTCTACTTTTTTTAAAAGATAATATACCGCTCAAAAAATTCAAATTCACATGAGAAAAAAGGTTCAATAAAAACTATTAGGGACCAATATTATCTTACATTTTGCTCAAGAGCAAGAACGCCTTATCGTTCTAAACTTCCGTAGCCCCTCCATTAGTAATTTACCTGCCAAATAATTTATAATTAAGACAATCCCCATCTAAATCACTTTCCACGATATCAATAAAAAAATTATAGTAATCACCAAAGATTAAAATTTGCTGCGAAATCAAATAAATACGAGTATTATAAATTAAAATTAGCGACCACTTTTGTATGTGAATATTGTTACCATTTTGATACTATTTATACAATATATTTGTCCACTAAAGATTAGGGAGTAAATTAGTTAATTTTGATATTCCATAAGAACTTTAATGTCGAAGATAAAACGTTGGAATAATAACAATTATAACTTATGTGGATAAATGCTGAAAATTATTATTAAGAGTAGAAATAAGTATATCAGAAACTATTAACTTCACCTATTAACTTCTCTCCTTTAATATATCTCATTTAATATTTTTTTAGATGACTTGGAAGATATAATAATAATTTTTTTTATTTTTTTATTTAAGTACTTTGTAAATAGTTTATCTTGTCGCTTGGCCATATAAAAAACTACTTAAGTTAGTCTTTAAATTATATTGTATAGATATATGTATATAATTTGATGAATTTGAGTAAGTTTATAACAAAAAGATAGATTTCATATATAAATGATGTAAAAGTGATGTGCGTTTTTTTCGTTCAACTTATTCTAACAATAAACACCGATATTTTAAATTTAGTACGTATTTAGATTTCTTAATTGTTTCTTAATTTATTAAAAATAAAAAGGACAATTTGTAATATTTATTATGCTATTTAAAAACTTAGTAGACATTTAATGTTATTCAATAAATTTTACTTTTTTTCTTTTCTAAATAATGATAATGAGGTGGCATTCTAAAATTATCCCAAAAGTGAAATGGTGAAGTGTGGTTGTTTGGCTTGCCTTTTTATATTATTTATAAATGAGTAATACTATAAATTTCGTTATTTTCTTTTACTTCATTATAATTCCTTCCCCCCTCTTTTAATTCTAGCTTCATCTTCTTTTATCTTTTTTCCCACTCTTTAGATATTTTTTCAACTTCCGTTTTTATAAAATTTTCTACTTCCATTTCCACGAACATTTCTACTTCCATTTTTACGAACACTAATAATCAATATTATAAAATTCAATAACAATAAATCTTTCGAGGAAAATAATCCCTCTTTCTAATCAAATGGAAGAATATGATATAGTCAAGTCCAATGCATCCAGTGAGTAAAGCAACCAAGATTTTCAAAATAGTAATGTCACAAGATTTAATATTGTGTATAAAAGCTGGTGCCCACTAAAAATATCCTTAGCTTAATTAGGTTCGCAAGATACCACTTTTATCTAATACGAGTCGGCAATAAAGTAATTTTGTACATGTTCATAGAGCTAAAGAAGTATAAATTTATTCAATTAATCTAATCGTTGATGGTTGATGTTTGATGAAGCTTGATTTGATAGTGTACCTTAACAATCATTAATTGAACAAGTATTTACCATACTAGCTAAATGGAGACACATATATGTACCAATATCTTAATTACTGGTATAGCACAATCTTTTAACATTGAAAGATTATTATCAATAATTATATTGTGGTATGTCTGAGTGAGATGTTTGACCCAAAAATTAAATTTTCAATTATTGTTTGATCTTTTTGCTTTCAATCTTTAATTGTTTTTTGATTTATTTCTAAACACATCCTGATAGTTTAATAAAGGGGTGGGTATTATTCTATTATTAAAGCTTTTAGAGTTTTAGGGTTGAAGCAAGTGGAAATATACAAGAAATTAAATATAAATGAAAAACTTAAAAATTTGGAAAGGACAACGACTTAAAAGGCTTAAAACCGTTTGAGCAGGTAGTAGGTAAAATGGATTGTTTAAAAAGGATGGGGGTTAAAAGGTGGGATAATTATAAGATTATTAAAAGGCGGGATTATTCACGGAAGATGACTTAAAGGTGGAATTTTTCCAGTCAACTTTTCCATTTTTTTATACAAACTATAATTCTGAATTAGTGCATAATCTGCTGATCGTGTTTTAAGCTAAGTCGTATGCTCAGAATCAAACAAATTTATATAAACCAACTAACTAGCATACAAAGCAAGCCGGAGTCGATCCATAAGGACGATGTTTCTAGGATTTGTCAACTACTAGAAAGTGGTGCCTAAGTCACAAATTTTGGTTGGTTTAAAATTAACTAATGAATGCAAACAAACTATAATGAAAAAACACATACTATAGCGAGAAAAAGCGATTTGTAATCAATAAAGGAAAGAAACTAGGGTGCTAGGGTTCATATTGAGTGATTGTCAGGGGTCTAAGTTGTCAAGTCGCAACCGATTTAAGGTTCTAATCGGACTATGGGTTGAGTCTCTCGGTCTAACGACCCTACTACCTAGCCTATGTCGGGTTAGCTTTTGTGTACACTCGTTCAACCCACCAATGACATACAACTTCTAACACATCCAAAGGCTCTATATTTTAGAGGAGTGTATAATCAATCAACAATACATGCAAATAATCATCTACACAATTCATCAACCATGTTTTGTACAATAGTTGGAATTAGTACCAATAATAAATCATTAAACTTAACAAGTTAAACAACCCCATAATCTCTTATTAACCCTAATTAATACACTACTCACTAATCATCATAATTAGTTAATTTACATAAGAACATCAAAAACAATAACACAAACATGTAAAAACATGATGATTAAGAAAGGTAATTAACAAACTTTGAGGCTGCATATCTCGTTGCTCTTGTTGAACCAATTTTCCCACCATACACCAAATGTAAGCTAATTGAGTGAGCTTTCACTTTCAATTTGAATCACACAATATAAGGCTCTAGATTGTGAGATATAGTTCTTTCTTTACCGACAAGTGAATTCTGACCTTCAGAGCATTCATTTTGCCTAGTCAACTTATAACGCCCATATTTGGAGTTCTAGAGCTGCTATGAACGTTATTCAAAAACCCATGTTTAGCTAATATTTAAAGCTTTTGAAACATGTAAATATGATGTAAAATTAGTTAGTACAACCTGAGAGATAGAGCTTGAAAATCAGGCATGTTCTATCTAACATTAAGAATGATCAAACTTTTATACTAATGACTCAAGGATACCATGGGAAAATTGTTACATCTAAGAAATATTATGGAAGAATGTATAAAACACAAGGTACAATGAAAAAAGTTCAAAAAAAAAAATTTAATATTTATTATTAGTTTTTAATTTATTAATTATTCCCACGTCATTGAAATTTAACGTTCTGTTAACGGCCATAAAATTAAAGGCTATCATTGTCACAAAAATGAAACCTCAAGGTTACGTTGGGCAGATTCTTAAAAGCAGAGGTACCATAGCAAATTTGACAAAATTAAGTGTTACCTTGAAAATTTTTCGTATTTTCTTTTGTAATAGAATATTAATACAAAATTATTGGTTCAGCAATGTTGGATAACAATGCTTTTGAGATAAATTTTAGCTTTGACTTGGTATTTGAGCATTTAACCCAACAAACTATTGTTATATATTGTATAAATACTAATGACCAATTCTCGGATGAGGCGTTTGGTTTTGGCTTTCACTTTATTTGTGAAAAAGTTAGAGAAGTGAAGGCAAATCTCTCACACGCAACGAAAATAAATAATTGAAAGTAAACAATACAACTATAAGTTTGAAAATCGAGTCCGAAACCTTTTGTTTTTCTTTTTCTCTTACTTTGTCGAGACTTTGCATGAACGACTTCAGTGTGGTCGATCGACTTGGAGTTTAAGTCGATCGACTTTGAGCATTAGTCGATCGACTTACAGCTTTGGTCGACCGACTTTTGGTCAAGTCTGTCGACGTTTCCACACTACTAATTTTTTGCACCAGCGTTGTTATTGGGATATGGTACTAAGTCTTTAGGCCTTCTCATCGATGTAAATCGATCTTCCTCAAAAATTGCATCCCTTGATTCAATTACCTAATGGATTGCAATTGAATGATTGTGTTCTATTACATAAAATCTATATGCTTTAAAATGAGTTGCATAACCAATGAATATACAATCTATTCTTTTTTCTCCCAAAGTTTTTCTTTTAGTATCGGGTAGTCTTACAACGGCCCGACATGCCTGTAACAACCCGGATTTTTAAAACAAAAGAAATAACTTAATAATATATAATCCATCAGAGTACAAAGATGAATAGGGTCAAGGTGGCGGAAACACCTGACCAATCCGGATCGATACTCAAATCCAAAACTAAACTAATACATTATTAATAGTTCTTAACTTAATTAAATCCCTAAATAAATTATTCTTCTTGCCACAAGTCTCTCCAGCACAACATCCAGACAAGCAGCAACCAAATCAACCTGAGAATGGGGGTCGACAATCAGTCGGGAGTAACTAAGTGCTCTCCCAATCATGTTTACAACAGGCTGAATTAATAACAATCTATAATAACAGACAGTAATCATAAATGGCATGTGAAGCAATCTATACAATATGACGTACATTCGAACTTACCAAGACTGAACGAAACCTACATGAATGCAATCCTGCAGACCTAGACCATATGCAACCACTAGACCATGACTACATTTAAGACCCAAAGTAGCACACGATCCACAGCAACGTAAGGCACAATGCTAGCATGAAAGCATAGCAAATAGAGCGAACGCCCGTTAGAGCGTACAACCACTGCCTCTAACTTGCCAGAGCGTATAACCACTGCCTCTAGCTGACGGAGCGTATAACCACTGCCTCCATCGGTGTGGAGCGTATAACCACTGCCTCCACGGTACTATGTATAGCGTATAACCACTGCCTATATGTCTAAGACCTGGCCAGACTCTCGATGCATTAACTGTACATCGAATGACACTCGAGGACCAGAGCGTATAACCACTGCCTCTGATACCCCCTCGAACATAGACCAAAATAAACCCCCGAAGGGTAGCGTTTGTTCATTCCGAATAGTATATAACTGATACTACCGTCATCTATTCGACCAGCAACAAACAAATGCACAATATAACTGACTATACAAACCAATGCGTGAACAACGTCACGACTCAACATATGAACAATATAACTGACTGTCCAACAATGCGTTAACAACGTCACGACTCAACTCAAGAACAGTATAACCGACTGTCCAGCAATATAGGAATAAGAATAACCAATACGATATGCAAACCTAGCGTTATAGTCCAACTGACTTTAACACTACACAAAACAAGCACAGATGACCAAGGTTATAGTATCTCGTCCTA
Organism: Heliosperma pusillum; assembly: GCA_022085475.1. Lineage (NCBI taxonomy): Eukaryota > Viridiplantae > Streptophyta > Magnoliopsida > Caryophyllales > Caryophyllaceae > Heliosperma > Heliosperma pusillum. The sequence goes on from JAIUZE010066428.1 coordinate 60,963, forward strand.
TAACATTACACCTCGAAGGTCATGTTATAGTTCGGGTTACCATAATACCAGACACAAAAGCATATAACATCCAATGTTATAATACCACAAACTATAACCTTCACATGACCTTAGTGAAGTTATAGTAACTTCAGCTATAACTTTGGTTAAGCTTGTCAAGTTATAGTATCATCAACCATAACCTTCGCTTAACTCCAACAAAGTTATAGTACACCACCTATAACTTTAGTTAAGCTTGTCTGTTATAGTATCATCAACTATAACCCTCACTTAACTTCAGCAAAGTTATAGTACTTTCAGCTATAACCTTCACTCAACTTTAGTGAAGTTATAGCACTTCAAGCTATAACTTTATACGTGCGAGGTTATAGTATCATCAACTATAACTCTCTTCCGTCACGGGTTAGTCCTCTATAACACCATCATCGAGGGGTCGACTCCACGGTACAAACCGCCATGTCACCACAACGAGTCTTGTTATAGTACACCGCACCATAACGTCACTTTCAAAGTTATAACTCAAATAGGTATAATTAGGGTAACTTACATGTAAAGTTATAGCAACTTCAGCTATAACCTCAATGATGTAAATCAAAACCCTAATTTCACAACATAAGCAAACCCTAGCCTCTCCCACAAGGGGGAGGCCGAAACCCTAGGCAACGGCAACCTCACGGCCGCGCCACTACCAACGATACTAGGGTTCGCGATTTGAACCCTAGTTCGCGCACCAAATAAATAATTGAAAATAGAATAACAACATAAATATTAAATGCAATTAAACATGTGAATCATAAGCATAAATAACCACACAAACAATTAATCATACAATCAATCATTATATCATGTTAATAATTCACTTTCTATAAACATAATTAAAGGAAAACACCTAGTTACCTTTTTAGCGTAAAATTTACGATAAATCCTCTTCTAGAATATAACAATCTTCCTCCGGATTGTCCACGAAGCCTTCACCATCATCATCCACACGTGCCAACAATAATAATGATCCTAATTAATAATCTAGCGCATAAAACTACGAAAAGATGGAAATAAAATATAAAACTTACAACGATTGAAGAATAGATTGGCTAGGATCGATATAGGAACGAAGGTGAATGATTTATGATGAAGAAATATGGAAAAAGGGGCACGAAACCCTAGGCAAATGGCAGCCACCACACGGCACAAAGGAGAGGAAGGAGAAGAGAGAATTAGGTTTAGGGTTTTCAAATAAAAGAAAGGGAAGGAGGCTAGGTTTAGCTTGGTATTTATAGAGAAGCTAATGGGCACTAGGGTTTAATTAGAAAATAGGCCCAATAAGAAATAACAAGGAGGATTTGGCCCAACAATGAATTTATACTAATATTAGGCATAACTTAGACTAATAAAATAAGGATTTCCGAGAAATAATTAATTAATTTGAATAAAATAAATAGCGGAAATTCTAGGGTGTTACAATGCCCAAACTCTAAGATAACTTAGATTCGGCTTCTTTTTTTTACCAAAGTTCATAAGGAGTTACGTCATTCCGCTAGTTTGACACTTTATTTAATAGATAACATGCGGTTTACATTGCTTCACCCCAAAACCCTTCACTCAATCCCGAGTATGAAAGCATGGAATTCATCATCTCCTTTAAAGATCTTTTTTTTTCGCTACGTCATTCAATTGTGGTGTGTAGGGAGGACTAATCTCATGTATAATTCCACAATTTGCAAAGTACTTAGGATCAAAATACTCGCCACCTCGATCGGTGCGAAGTCTTTTAATTTTACACGATTGTTGTTACTCAACTTCATTTTTATACATAACAAATTTTATCAAGTGCCTCATCTTTAGTATGCAATAAATACACATAGCAGAACCGAGAATAATCATCAATAAAAGTTCCCATATATTTCTTATTTTCCAAAGATGGAGTAAAATATAAATCACATAAATCACTATTTATTCAATCCAATATTTTCGATGTGCTCACAATGTTTTTAAACGGTTGTCTAGTAATTTTGGTAAGCATACTTGTATCACACTTACGAGATTCTAAATTAAAAGGCGGAATTAAATCATGTTTAGACATGAGAAGTAGTCTTTTGTAATGAACATGACCAAGTCTAGCATGCCATAAAATAGACGGAGAAGAAGATGTAGAAACCATATAAACACAATCAACTATTTTATTTATATTCAATATAAACATTATTCCATTAAAATAATATCCGAAACCTATAAATATTCCTGACTTTGATAATACATCTTGTCCGACTCTATAACTTTCTTATAGCCGAATTTATTTAATAAACCTCCCGATACTAAGTTTTTCCTTATATCGGGTACTCATAATACATTATATAATACTATGGACTTTCCGGAACTAAATATTAAAGTAATATTTCCTTGGCCTTGTATTTGTGCGGTTGATTCGTTGCCCATGTGAAGAATGGAACCGTCTTTTAGTGGTACAAAGTCTTTGAACCAAGAACGATTTTTGCAAACATGTCTTGTTGCACCCAAATCAATCCACCAAATGATTTCATCATCCTGTACATAATTTGCTTCATCAAAATATGTAACATAATTCTCATTGGAATGATTTTTAACAAAAGTTAGTATATTACCTTGACTAGTAGAAGCACCATGGTCCTTGGACCCTTTTTCGGTGCTCTTCCCCGCTAGTTTCTTCTTCCTCACTCGGCAATATGCCTTGAAGTGATCGACTTTACCGCATGACGCATGTCCAACAAGCACTTTTCAGTTTCTTTTTTGGTTCATCATTAGTTCCATTATAAGGACGTTTCTTGCCTTTGCCTTTCCATTTAGAACATTCCCCTTGTTCCACCATATTAATGAAGGAATCATTTGAATTACCCTTTTTTCGCTAGATTTGTCATTCTCTTCGGCCCTAAGGCCTTCCTCGACTTGGAGAGTTTGTCCAAGTTGAGCCAAAGTCATGGTTTTCTTTTTATGTTTCAATTCATGTTTAAAGTTTTTCCATGTCGGTGGCAATTTCTCAATAATACTGGATACAGACATATTCTATTTCATAGGCATGTCATATTGAGAAAAGGGATTAATAATATAAATTAATTCATTGAATTGTTCTGACACAGGTCGAGGGCCTGTCATCTTAAAATTCTTATAACGACTTACCATGAACTTGCTACTTGTGGCATCTTCATCGATATACCTCTTTTCCAATTGATCCCAAAGGAAAGTAGAAGATTCAACATGTTGATACATAGTATCAAGTAAAGCATTTGACATTCCATTCAATATATGTCCACGACTTATATAATCATCATTCTCCCGTTTAACCATCATGCGGAGGGCATCAATAGCATGATCGTCTTCCGGTTCCAGAGGGCAAGGTGTAGTGATCACATATGCTACTTTCAAATGAGAGAGTTTGAAGTGCATTTTCTCTGCCATCTTCGAAAATCGATCAATTCCTTCAAATTTTTCCAGTATCTCAAACTTACTTTTTCCTTTCATATCATCCATGACACAAACACTATATAATAGTGAAATACTTTCCAAGAATGTTGGATAATAATTAAGGATTTGTATATAGTGAATCAAACAGGATGAAATATAAGCAAATGAAATATGGTACTTGGATCAATGTAGATTTGCTAAGGAATGTTCTCCTTAGAAATTATTTCGCCCCTTTACAAGCTTACGGTTACCACGAAATCAATCCGCGGATAAAACTACACCGACCTTTGAATCTTAGGCGAGATAAAGAAAACTTTTCCGTTTTTGATATGATTTGTACATGGTAGAAATCTGAAATTTTTGTTGTGTTTAATTATTTATAGAAGAGTTTGCATCCTTTGACTTATAGAAGAGTTTGCTTCCTCCTATTTATAGAAGAGTTTGCATCCTTTGACTCATCTGTCAAAAACATGTAGCGGAATTAAGTGAACAAGAACATACTGCTTCATACGAATAAGAACAAGCGCGTACAAAATAGTAAACTAGTCGATCGACTGAAAAACTAATCGATCGTCTAATTTCAATAGTCGCAAAGATCAATTTAGTCGATCGACTAGAATTTCCGTCGATCAACCAAATTCCTAGTTGACAGTCTTCACATTAGTCGATCGACTAAAATTTTAGTCGATCGACTAAATTCCTAGTTCGCAGATTGAATTGTCTCAACACGCCTTTGCATATTGTTTCCTTTTCTTCCGTTCATCTCGTTAGCTCGATAGTTAGTTTATATACGAACGTGTACTCCACATTACCAATTCATATTATAAAGTTACGAGCTTGCCTATGACTTCTACCACGATATCCAATTATACTTAAATGATCGATGACAATTAAATCACCAACAATATTTAAGTTCATTATTAATCAAGTAAGGGTGTAATGACAATTTTTCATTGTTTTTTTGGAGTTATCTTTAATATTACATTGAATTGGTGAAATAAGAGATTAGCTCGTAACCAGATGATATAAGTGTTGAATTGTTAACGTGTCGCTCATGTTTTGCAGGCCATGATTGCGGTTTACGTGATCGCTCCTATACTGGCACACTAGGTAGCACTAAAACAGACACGGACACTGACACGGACACGACACGGACACGTGATACGACATCTCGTGAAATTTAGGACACGGGACACGTCATTTAAATTTAATAAAATATATATTTTATAGTTATAAATAACATACAATTTTATTTTTGTATTAGTATTTGATATTAAATGTAAATAATTGAGTGGAAAACTTGACTTTAACTATAATTTATTCTCATTTTTCACCCAAACTCATCTTCTAATTAGTTTTCCCACCCAAACTCATCTTCTAATCAACCTCTTCTAGTCTTTCAATCTCACATTTCTTATTTATAGGTGTCCGTGTGTCCGACACGGTGTCCGTGTGTCCGACACGGTGTCCGTGTGTCCGACACGGTGTCTGACACGGGACAGGTGATTAGGAGAAGTGTCCGTGCTACCTAGCTGGCACACATCTAGCTAATTGAGTACAATGACAGTAAGAATAAACATGATTTACAAAATAGTATAAAGGAAAGACCGAATTAGAGAATAGTAGTAAAAATTGTATTCATATGTTTGATTGAGTTTCTAATAATGTTCTGGTCTTAACTAGATGCCTAAACAAACATTATAATACTTCGTCAAGTTCTTCAATTTCGGTTTCTAAGTTTGCCATTTGGTTCCTAAGATTCTGTATGGTAGTCTAGTGATCTTAAAGTCGCGTCAACAGCATCAAATTCAGTGGTTTGTGCAACTAATGCTTCTTTATCGTAATTGTTGTGAGTGCGTTTGGTGACCAGAGACCAACTTTTCTTCGAATGAGACTTTGTACCACAAATGTGATAAGATCCATCCAATATTGTTGCGGTTCTGTGATAAGGGTTGTTGATTAGAAGGCATTAGAAGCAGAATTTTTTTCTTAAGTAGGCTTTGAACCATACTTATTTACAAAATTAGGGTTCTTTCATACTTATTTACAAAAAATGGGTCCACGTCATCAAAACTTTTTTTTTTGTTGTCTGTTCACTCAGTCGCTGAACCATTCAGCGACTGAGTTCTTTGGTGAATTTTTTTTTTGACCTCAAATATCAGACCTTTGGCAGAAACTCTCCCATCAAGCTCAAGTTCTCAGTCGCTGAATGGTTCAGCGACTGAGTTCTGTGATGATTTTTTTTTTTACCTCCAATATCAGACACCTGGCCATTTTGCTCAAGTTCTCAGTCGCTGAACCATTCAGCGACTGAGTTCTTGGCTGAGCTAATAAAACACGCGAAACCCCTCTTCCCCCATTCATTTATTCTAAATCCAAAAATCCCCAAATTAAAACCCCAACCCTAAAAAACCCGAAAATCCTTCATCCCCAATTCATTCCCTCAATTCAACCCTAATCCACTTCATATCTCTTCCTAACTTCTTTCAAGGTATTGTATACTTGCATTGAACCTTTAAATCTTGTTAGTTTTATATGAATGTTGGTTTAATTAGTAAATTTCTAGGTTTTTGCAATTAGTATATATTTTGTTCATTTGTTTGATTTTGGTGTTGCTAGTTGTTTAGTTAGGTTCTTTTAGTTTGATAATAGGCAAAGTTTGAATATGGAGAAAATTAATTATCCCTTATGTTGTTACTTTAATGGTGAAATAGTTGTTGAAGGGGAAAATGTGTCTTACAAAGATGGTGAACCTTTCTTTGTTTTTGTCAATAGTAACCATAACTTTGATGAACTTACTTCCTTAATTTGTGAGGAGTTAGAGGTTAATAGAAGTGAATTTGGGTTAGATATTAAGATGATGTATCCTAATGCTAGAGGCTACAAGGTGTTATCTTTGAATAATGATAAATCATTGAAAGCTTTGTGGGCTAGTGTTTATCAAATGAATGCCTCTTCAATGGACCTATACATTAGTTTGATACCCATCCAACAACCTCGTAACTTATTTACGAACATGTTAAATCAAGCTATGAGGGGTGAGAATCCTTTGTTTAGTGCTTCATTTTCTAGTAATAGAGTTGATCAAGAGCAATATGATTTGAATTCCAATGATGATGAGATTGATGAGGATGAGGATGAGTTATTGATGAATGAATCGGATGATGAGTGTGAGGATCTTGTTACCCCTTCTGCTCCTTCAATTGAGTTTAGCCTGGTACCATCTATTGATTTGGAGTATGTTAATAGATGGTGTGGTAAGGTTGATGTTCCTTGTTATGATGGTGGGGAGTTTCTTGTTGGTCAAAGGTTTAATAATAAATTGGGTTTGTCACAATATGTCCGTCAATATCACATTGAAAGAAATCAAACATTCAAAACGACGGAATCAAAACCACTAACTGTAACATTCAAATGTTCTAGAAAACCAAGTCCATGCGATTGGACATTGAGGGCCTCTAATAAAGAAGCTACCAATGATTCTTTCACTATAGTTACATATAAGGGTCCTCACAATACCTCTTGTGTGGTTGATGAACCACCGCTTGATCATCCTAATTTGAGCAATGGTTTTATTGCGAAACACATTAGGACGGTAGTTAATGCCAATTGGGGTGTGAAAATATCTAATCTTAGAGCCAACATTCTCACTCAATTCAACTTCGAACCTAGCTACATGAAAACATGGCATGCTAAACAAAAAGCTATGGCGGATTTGTATGGTGATTGGAAAGGATCTTATGCTCTACTTCCCCGTTACCTCTAAGCATTGAAAACCACAAACCCGGGTACCGTTGTAAAATTTGCCTACAAAGTTGGGGGTCCTTCTAATGTTCGTGTTTTTGATCGTGTATTTTGGGCATTTGGGCCTTCAATTAGGGGTTTTGAACATTGTAGACCAATTCTTACCGTAGACGGAACTCATTTGTATGGTAAGTATAAAGGAGTTCTTTTGATTGCAATTGGCGTGGATGCCAATGATCAAATTTATCCTTTAGCTTTTGCTATAGTTGATTGTGAGAGTATCGATACTTGGGGGTGGTTTATGGATTGCATAAGGAAACATGTCACACAACGAGAGGGAATTTGCGTTATATCGGATCGTCATGTAGGTATCATGACGGCAATGTCAAAAGTGGGTGGTGGATGGACCGAGCCACAAGCGTTCCATAGATTTTGTACCCGACATCAAGCATCAAACATAAACACAAAGTTCAAAAGTAATGAATTGAAGCTTGCGTTCCTTTCAACGGCATGCGCGGCACAACGTAAAAGGTTTAACAAAGGCATGCAAAAAATTGGTAGTCTTAAACTAAGTGCAAAGGTACTTTTGGAAAGTATCCCACTTAGCAAATGGTCATTGTGTCATGATGGTGGACACCGTTATGGCATCAAAACAACCAACAATTCGGAATGTTTTAATGGTGTTCTTAAACGTGTTCGTTTTTTACCTATCACTGCACTTGTTAAGGCAACATTTTTTAGGATCAACTCGTATTTTGTAAAGCACCGTGAGGATGCTAACAAAAGGTTGTTAGAGGGATGTATGTGGTCGGAGAAAGTGACTGAAAAGCTTGCTGAAAATGTGAAACGGGCGTCTCATCACAAAGTTACTTGTTATGATGCACGAAGAGGTCTATATGAGGTTGTCACGGGAAGAGGGAATAGACTTGGGAGTGAAGGTAATCATGGTCACACAGTCATTCTTTCAGATAGAACTTGCACATGCAACAAATGACAAAT
>JAIUZE010066429.1:0-99366 GCA_022085475.1 Heliosperma pusillum
TGAACTGAACTGAACTGAACTTATAGGAGCTGAACTGAACTTATAGGAGCTGAACTGAACTGAACTGAACTTATAGGAGCTGAACTGAACTTATAGGAGCTGAACTGAACTTAAAGGGGATGAGTTTAAGTCCAAAAGAACAGGGCCTTAGACCTCGTAAATAGGTCATTATGGGTGGGTTGTTTTCGGTTAATATTTATCTGGCTAGTTTTCATGTTCGGTCATTTTTTGATCGCGTCATTTTCGGTCGTTTGGGTAATTTTTTATTAGGATTTTGTTTAAAATAACTCATTCCGGGTCACTTCAAGTCGTGTTATTTCGGGTCTCGGGACAACCTTATCGGATCAATTTTGCCATGTTTACTCGTAACGTCAAGTAAAATTTAAATTTTATTCACTTTATTTATATCCCTACTAGAGACAAGATAGTGAAAAAGCAGAGAGTAGAGACGGATATCCTTTTGGTCTAATTAAATTGAAAATATTTAACTTATTTTAAGAGTAAAACGAAATAAATTGAATTTGAAAATTAAAAATAAAATGACTAACTTAGTGTAGAAGAACTAAGTAAAATTGAAGTAAAAACTAGGCTAGAGTGAGTTAAAAAAAAACAGGGTTTAAAGCGAATAATGGCTATCGTGGCCACTATTTAATATGAGCTCGAGTTGTTAATTTATTTCAATTTGTGTGAATAACGATTTATATAGTTGAAATCGATGGAAGACCTACGACCAGGCCCTGATCTAATCGTCAATATACCACGTATGCAACTAGGCACGATCGAAGACACATTCTAGTTAAATATTAGAACCTTGAGCTTACGAGTTACGACTGGTGTGACAAAACTTGGGCAAATTTAACAGATCTATTTTTTAATGTCTCATCGAGTAAATACAACTCTTTAACTCTCCTAAATTCATTTATTCTCGTGCTATCAATTCAGTTCGATTTATTTGAATTATTTCAATCCAAAATATAACCTTAGTGAGTTTCTTACAAAACTTAGGCCCTGTTCTTTTCGGCTGAAACGAGCTGAACTGTGTTAAATGGAGGCGAGCTTAATTGAACTAAACTGAATGAGACCGAGTTGAAGTGAATAGAGTTGAAATAAAACTTAATTTTGTGAAGAGATTAATTGAACAGAAGTGGCAAAAGTTAAACTAAACTGTGTTGAATAGAGCAGAGCTGAAATAAAACGAGCTGAAATTAAACCGGAAAGAACGTGGCCTTATTGATAATCCAACAAATCCGATCACAACTATCAACCATTTAACCCTCACTCTTCGTGACGACACGTGCAACACGGAGACTAACAACGGTTGTCGACGTTAAATATCCCGTTTAAAATAAAATATAAAATATAAAAAATAAAGAAGCTACCACTCTCTTTATTAAAAAAAAACAACCACAAATCCTAAGTGGCAAACCCAGCTTGAATATAGGAAGTTTGAAAAGTCAGCTTTTCACTTTTGAAATTATTTGTTTTGAAGGCAGTTAGACATGCATTATCTAAAAGAATATCACTAAACAATGAACATATATATATACACTATACTGATATAAATCACAATCAAACTTTATCCTCCTACAATATAATAATATACTTATTATTTACAAATAGTCAAATTTAGAAATCTTATTTGTAAAAGTTGATGTAGTTTTTTTATTTAATGCTAACAAAATAATTTATTGTGCAAAAATAACTTAAAATAAATCAGAACCATCCAATAATAATTAAAACCGCAAGAAACGTATAGAAATAATTTATGATTGTGCCCAACACATCCAAATAAAGAATATTAAAAATTTTAAATAAAAACGGAGCACCAAATTGAAATACAGAGTATATATTTTTAAAAAAAAAATTTGACTACCGATTTAGATTTATAATGTATTTTTGAAGGGGGGAAGGGAAAGAAATTGTTGTGCTTCAGGTTATTTTGATGCTCATTTGAAATAATTTAGGAGAATTATTTCATAAATAGGATATCATTAGAAATTATTTACAGCTAATTGAGAATAAATGGAATCACATATAAAACCAAAATACTCCTCTGTATTTAAGCAATAAATTAGTATATTAAATTGTTGAGGCAAAATGTTTTAACAATTTTTAAGTTAAGTCGTTTCTCAAAGGGTACATCAAGCCATCGATCTAAACATATCAAGCAAAATATAAAAAAGACAAATAATTTTTCTCAATTACAGAAACATACTCCATTCATGGATATCATTATATTTCAAACTTCTATATACTTATGCAGGGATTTTTTTGTTGAGCAATCTGACAATATTAAGAAAAGGTTAGCCAACTCTTACTGTGGGAGATGAAAAAAATGGATTTCAAAAGAGATTGTTGATAGGTTATAGGTGGGTATTACTGTATTTTAGGGTTGTAATATGATGGGCTTGAAGTTAATAATTACACAAATTATTCTATAAGACTAATTTTAGCAAAAGGCTAGCCCGTTAGCACAAAGCTCACCTAAATAATTCAATAAACTTATACAAAAAAAATTATTTTGATAACATAATAATTTATTTTGATAACTTACCTACTTAAATATGTCAGTATTCATCATAAAATATCGCGTAGTCAAAATATAACCGAAATATGAATATAATTACACGTAACATTTGGGCTTTTATCCTTTTCGGTCAGTCCTATACTATAGGACGGTTTTATAGGAGACTTGCTGTAATAATTATCACTTCGGATCTTTAATTTATGAGCTAAGGTTATGTTCTTTCTAATTTAAGTTTAGTTACTTAAGTTGAATTCAGCTCTATTTAACTTTGGTTTTATTGTAGCCCAAATCTATATTCGTGTTTATGGGTGTATTACTTTCCTTTCATTTGATCACAAATAGCTATGAAATACTTCATTTAGATCATACTAGCCCAACAACATTTGAATATGTTTGGTTTCATAGATCATAGCTCGGAATTGGCTCCAATTTCATAGAGTTTGAACAATTTTGAGTCGATTTTTGACTGAACTAATTTCGACAATTCTACAAGCCCGGTAACAAAAAATAAAAATCAACTACTAGGCCACAAGGTCAATAAAGCAGCCCCGTAAACATCAAACAACATGAGTGATTTTAATTCATGCCATTGATATACATATATCTAACAAAACAATGTATGTTCTGTTCAAATAAAGTGTTAAAAAAAAAAATTAGTACCATCACTAATCATTGTATACATCGTAATATTTTGATCATAGCAGTTTTGCATAGTACTTTTTTTTTGATGTAATATACTTCTATTCAATTTCAAACAAACCAATTTATTTTTATACATTTATCAATGCATAAATTGTAAAGTAAATATTTTTAGTTTTACATTGTAGGAAAATATAAAAGTTTAATATTTTTATTATACTGATGAAAGTGAATCAAAAAATGAAGAACACGACTATATTTTTCTCTTACATATATATTGCAAAACAATTATGACAAATTCTTTTGACTTATGAAGGTGTCAAAAAAATGGATAGTTATTTACAATCTCTAAATTGTAAAGGTAAGTTATAATAAAAAAAAATGATCATCATACGATACTTAGTACATTTTCTAAAATTTGTATTATGGGTTTTTTGTCAGATAGCACCTAACATTTAGGCCATCTGTAAATATGGTACTTAATGTTTTTTTTTGCCCAATAACACCTAACATTTTTATTTGTTTGTCTAATAACACCAAAATTGGGATTCCGTAAAAAAAAAATCAAGTTAACGTCCTATTTAACGGAGGGAGTTGATGTGGCATTCTATACATATATTACACTCATCTTCCTTCTCTCTCTCCACTTTGCCCCATTTCACTCAATCTCCCACTCACCTCTCTTTATCACTCTCACCATTTCCATCAACTAGACCCACCATATTTGTCATCATCTTTGAAATTAATCTTCTTGTTGTGTTGTAGTGGACCACAAAGGTCTTCTTTGTGATTTGATAAATACAAAGGTATTCATATTCTCTTATCTTTTTAATTGTTCATTAAACCCTAATTCTGTTAATTAATTTAATACGTTTTTTTCATTGATTTTGTAAAAGGTGTTATCTTTTTGTTGTCAATTGTCTTTTAGGTAGCATTAACCCTAATTATATACTTGATTATTGTCTTGATTTTGTAAATCCCAGATTAAATAGGCATTGTTTCTTACTGCATTTTTCATTGAATTTGTGATAGGATGAGTTTCTTTGACAACAACACGGCTAATTTGAGAATATATCACAATGGTTATTTTCAAACAAAAAAATATAAAACAGAATATGTTGATGGGGCTTTGATGTTGAAATATGCTGAGCAAGAGATATGTTACTTTAACTTGATGCATATTGTTAAGCATGAATTGAAACATGAGGATGGTGAACTGTGGTTTAGGAGGCCTGGTTTAAGTCTCTTTGCTGGTAGGAAGAAAATTAATGATGATAAGGACATTGAGACTTTGATGAGTACACATGATAAAGAAGGTTTTATAAACTTGTATGTGGTCCATAGTCAAAAGGAAGGGAATCTTGGTGGGAATTTAAGACAAACAGAATCAACTCCCTCTTTGGCAATAAATGAGGCCATTCCAACCCCTATTTCAACTTCAAGAAATAAATCATTTAGGTCAAAAATCCCTTTTTTTAGTCCAAGACAAACCAACTCTTCAAGGGAAGAAACCAATGAAACTGAGTCTATCCTTACCAAAAAAAAGAAAGGAAAAGCAGTAGCCATAGAAGAGAGAGAACCAAGTGAGGTAGTGGAAGAAGCATGTGAAGAGAGGGCTACAAGTAAGGTTGGGGAAATGCTTGTTGAAGAGGGAGAAGATAGTGAGGATATGTCAGATGAAGATGTGGTTCTGAATGAGTCAGATTTTGATGATGAAGATGATGATGATTTGTTTTTTGAGTATGTTGATGAGGATGTGTCAAGCCAGCTTGACTTGACTGTGAGAAGTGAGGCTAGAACTACAGAGGAAGAGGTAGCATCAGATGTACATGTTAGAGGAAATGAAGAAGATGCTGAGGAAGATATAAACAGAGATAATGATGATGAGGAAGAAGATGCTTTGTTGTCTGATGAACATGAGCTTGGGAGTGACCAAGGATCTGATGTAGAGGTAGTTTCTTATCCTACTTTTAATCCTGAAACTGACTTCAGAGCACCAATTAAGTTGTGTTTAGGCTTGAAGTTTCCTAACAATAATGTGCTAAGAAAGGCTGTGAGGCATCATGCCATAGAGCATGGTTATGACTACTTTTTTATGCACAATAATAGAAAGAGGGTGTGCATCTATTGTAGGTATAGATGTAATTGTCCATGGTTAAAGGGAAAGGCAAGGTTAGGAAAGTGTAACTGTGACAGTTCAGTCAGGAAGTGTAGGTACAAACTGAATGCCACAAAAGTACCTGGAGAAGAGACATTCCAGATAATGGGACTAAGGTTGAAGCATACATGTGACTGGAATGACTTCAATTGTAAGTTATCATCTGAATATTTGGCAGAGAGGTATCTGGATTACATTAGGATTGATCCTGGATGGAAAGTAGACACTTTTCAGAAGAAGGTATTACAAGATCTAGGTGTTGAGATTGGTTACTATAAAGCTTACTATGCAAATGAGAAGGCATTGAAGATTATTTTTGGGGTGGCTGGTGCTGAGTATAAAAGGGTTTGGGACTATGCTGCAACTGTTAAGAAGCATATTATAGGAAGTTCAGTTTTTATTAAGCTTGGGAACATTGAGAGACCTCCACCTTTTTTTGAAAGGATGTACATGTGTTTTGATGCATGTAAGAAAGGGTTTATTGATGGATGTAGACCCTTATTAGGTTTAGATGGTTGCCATTTAAAAGGACCTCACCCAGGTATCTTGTTAACTGCTGTGGGTAAAGATGGAAGTTGTAATATATTTCCTCTTGCATGGGCTGTTGTAGAAGTAGAAAACACTGAGACTTGGGTATGGTTCTTGGAGCTTCTTGTGAAAGACATTGATTCAGTTGTTAGACAACTGACTTTTATGTCAGATAGGCAAAAGGTGAGAACTTCTACTTAGTTTTTTTTAAACTTTTCACTGATTTTACCTTTCATTTACATAACATGTCATGTCAACTGTTATTCTAAATTATAGGGTTTATTGGAGGCATTGAATATGGTGGTTCCTAATTGTGAATCAAGGTTTTGCTGTAGACATATATGGACCAATTTTAAAGCCACTTTTCCTGGTCAAGCATACAAACAATGCTTTTGGAAAGCTGCCAGGGCATACACAAAGGTATGGTTATCTTTTATTTGTTGTCTAATTAGTTTTAAAGTCACTGACACTGACTAGTATGGTTCTTATATGTAATGTACACTAACAATGACTAACATCCCATATTGTATTGTAGCATGAGTATGATCAACATATTGAGACTATGAAAGGTTTGTCAGTTGCAGCACATGCATATCTTAATGCAATACCTACTGTTAGTTGGCGTAGGCATGCATTTTCCAGAAACTGTACCTCTGGAATGTTGTTAAATAACTGCACTGAGAGCTTCAACAATGTATTGAGAAAATGTAGAGACAAGCCAATCTTGAGTATGATGGAGTGGATAAGAAGGTACATTATGAAAAGATTGTTTACAAAAAGAGAAGGAGTGGTAAAATATGAAGGGAATGTAATGCCAGCCATAATGAAGCAATTGGCTAATGTAGCCAAACTGAGTAGGCAATGCACATTGTATCAATCTGATTTAATGAAATTTGAAGTAGAGTACCATCATGAGGAAAGGTTTGTGGTGGACTTAGAGGAGAAGACATGTGAGTGTGGTAAGTGGCAGCTAACCGGAGTCCCTTGTGTGCATGTCTTTGCTTGCATAACCAAGAAAAGACATGATCCAGAATCATATGTACATCAAGCATTTTCCAAGGAGATTTACAAGAAGGCATATGCTCACTCCATTCTTCCTTTACCTGGTCCCAAACAATGGGAAAGTACTGATCATCCTGAACCAAATCCACCAGCCTTTAGAAAGATGCCAGGCAGACCAAGCTCTAAGAAAAGGAGAAAGGAAGCAGGAGAGGGTGAAGGAAGACAGATTGTGAAAAAGAGAAATACAAGGAAGAAGTGCACTAATTGTGGCCAGTTGGGTCATAACAGCAAGGGTTGTAGGAACCCAACTGTGGTTCGTCCACCAAGAAGGTCACAAGGAAGAAGTGCAACAAGGAATGGACAAGAGGAAGTGGCTGTTTCACAAAATCATCCTAATTCAAGCCAAACTGATCAACTTGATTCTATTGTGTTTGTCCAAGTATGAATTAACTAGTGAACTTGTATGTTATGTATTTTGGAACAAGCTGAATTGAACAAGGTTATGTTATGTATTTTGGAACAAGCTTTTCATAATGTAATTGAACAAGTTCAATTAATGACAATGCCTCATCTTGTACTTTAAACAAAAGGTGTCAATGATAAAGTAGTGCCCTGTCTTTAGCTTGCTTGGCTCGTGTCTTGGCTCGTGCCCTGGCTCGTGTCCTGGATATCATGGACCCTCATTGTGACATAGTCTTGGCTAGCATTCCTCAGCTTGAAACTCCCTCCATAGTCTTGGAAACTCCCTCCATAGTCTTGACTGTCTCCATAGTCTTGGCTAGCATTCCTCAGCTTGAAACTCCCTCCATAGTCTTGGAAACTCCCTCCATAGTCTTGGCTAGCTCCATAGTCTTGGTTACCAATGCTTACCCCTTGATCCCCCTTGGTCTGTCCCTTGCCCCCATTGTTGAATTCTGCCCTGCCTTGTACCTCAGCTCCTGCTGCAATTTGGCAAAACGAAATTATGACTAACAGCAGAAGCAATTGAAACTAACAACAAGATAATAAACTAACCTAACTTAACATACAACATAAATATAAGTAAAACTACTAAACATAACATGACTTTGTTCCTCTTTATTTCCTTCTTCATCAACCTCAACTCTTCCTCTAACTCACCAATCTTGCTTTCCATCTTCATTGTATACTCAAACCCTAACTTTTGGTGATAAAGTTCATTCTTCAATGACTTGTTTTCTTTCAACAAATTAATTATCACACTTTTTTGCCAATGAGTCATGTCTTCATCAACCCACTTGAAAAACATACACCCACGCATACCCGTCTCTTCATTATAAAACTTACATGCCATGAATTTCCTACCCGGATTCTGGTCAGTCCATGAGGTCTTCAAGGCAGCTGGTATGCCACAATTGCATCTCATCATTGTTCTTGTCGAGGTTGAATAGGTTGAAGAAGAACTTGAAGTTGGCATGGTGGGTTGAAGCTTCAAATTTGGGTTGTGATTGAGGGAGAATATTATAGGGATTTAAGATTTGAGAGAGGAATTTAATAAGGGAAAATGGAAGGAAATTAAGAAGAGGGGTAGAGTTCTAATATGGAGGGAAAATGTGGGGAATAGAGAATTTGAGGGAAATGAGATGGCAGTGAGTTGACAATGAGTAATATATGTATAGAATGCCACATCAGCTCCCTCCGTCAAATAGGACGTTAACTTGATTTTTTTTTGACGGAATCCCAATTTTGGTGTTATTAGACAAACAAATAAAAATGTTAGGTGTTTATGGCAAAAAAAAAATATTAGGTACCATATTTACAGATGGCCTAAATATTAGGTACTATCTGACAAAAAACCCTTATATTATTAATGTTAACAAAATTGCACGGGTTTAATAAGTAGTACTCAACAAACCGACTACCGAGATTCATTTCCAAACATTCAGAAACCCAGAATCTCTCAGTATCTCTGCATCTCCTGCTGAAATCACGGTAATAACTCACCCATTTCAGATTCATGCTATTTCAGATTCCCATCTCCTATACTTTTCCACCATTGATTTGATCTTCAAATGTATGTAGGGTTTCGCTTAAATTTGCAGGTTATGCAATAATTTATCCTAATTTCAATCATACTTTCTGGGTTTAATGGATTGGTTTGTACTTGCTCTTTCCATCTTTGTTCTGTGGATTGCCTCCATTTTCAGAATTTTGTTGATCTCTTTCTTTCCCTCCTCAATTGCCCATTTTAACAATGGTGGGTTGTATTCTCTTTATTTTATTTGTTCAATTTTAATGTATTATGCTGTGTTAACCTCATTTTCACCGTGATCGTCTCGATTTTCAAAATATTCTAGGAGTTTATAAAATGGAGATAATGTAGAGTTTATTTTTTTCTGAAGTTGGTGGAATTTAACATCGATTTAATGGTAAAAGAAGAATAGATAGTCTCGCTTGTGACTGTCACAAACTTGTGACCTCTCACAAGCCCTCTCCCACTTGCAGCTTGTGAGTGACTGAGTGGTCACAACTCACAAACTTGTGGCGGAAATCGTCCGTCACAAATGAGAATTTGCCAAAGAATAATTATCCGTTAGTGGTGATAAATGTAATTTAACACAAAATGTGATATACAACTCTAATAGTAATATCATATTTAAAAAAATCGTATTTCGTTATGCCTAATCCGTATTTGATTATGCATTTATCTGTTACATTTTGAATTTTCTTTGTAAAAATTCACCCTAACACGGAAAAGGCTTAGAAATCTGCTTCTGGTTTTTTAGTGTTTGTTGTATAGTTGGTGTACGCATAGGCTTGTATGAGTCTACGAGATGAACAAATTTTAGCTGCTTAGGACTTCAAAGTTATGTTTTTCCTTTAATCCTATAATGGCAGACTATTTACGAAATTTGAAAAGTTGATGTGATGTGGTTACTTTTGGGGTCATCCATCTCGTGCAAGATCATACGATGGACCATATTTACATTTGCAAGCAAAGCTATTTACGCCGTGTAGGTCACTGTCGTAGGCTAACATTGTAATCATGGTTACTTTGGTGTCTTATACCTTGAATCAGTTTCATGCGAAAGTAATTGCTATGGAGTATATATATTTGCTAAAATGGTATAGTTATAATTTCCAATGATAGAGATTATTTGGCTAAAAACAGGTGATACTCAGCCCAAGAAGGCCTCTTTGCTTGTGATCGCCCATCCTGATGACGAGTCCATGTAAGTTAATTGATTACTTGCCAATATGTACACAACTCTCCTGATCAACCTTGAAGTACTTTTAAGTAATTGCTTTTACAAACGTCTCCTTAATATATTTAGGTGTAGTTGACATAGCAAAGAAGAGTTGTTCGTGTCTGCAGAATCACATTTCTGCAATCACATAGCTTCTGCCATTAGGAGCCATATTGTGTCTTCTTATGCAATGGTAGCTTACGTAAATACACAAGCATATGTAATATGTTCCTTTGTATTTGTGTTATAGGAACGACCAAGGACAAAAACGTTTTCATACTGTTGTTCCCTTTGTATAGTTCACGTATTTGATTTAGTCCATCCCATTTAATAGTTTAGGTTTCCTTTTAGACACCTTTTGTGTATTGGAGAATGAATGGGGGACTCTAACTCTCTTATTCATGCTTGCATTAAAACAGATCTATAATCAAACGTAAAATATCTATGGGAACAGAGAGAGTAATGCATATGTCTGCTTGCACATCTACTTTTCATACCACTATAGCTTTGTTCTCTCTTTCTGGATGTAAATTGTCATTTTGACCTAATAGATTTTTTTTTTGCAATTGCACCAGGTTCTTCACCCCTACTATTAATTATCTAACATCAAGGGGGCATGATATTCACATCTTGTGTTTGTCAACAGGTAAGGCACATTTCCAAGTTTTTTGCTGTGGCTTATATAGTTAAATCTATCTTTACCCATTTTGCGTTCTTTATAAGTTCAACATATGCTAAATTTTGATGGATGAGGCTTGCGGATGTATTTTTTTGATTTGCTGCTAATGATGTCAATGTACTTAATTCAAGCGCGTGAGTCGTGACGGATTATGAGGCTGGATTATGATAAATCCAGCTTTTTTTTCTCTCTGTCTTCTTATCTCCATCATGCTGTTTTATTTCTTTCTATAGGTAATGCAGATGGCATGGGAAATATTAGAAAAGATGAGCTCTACAAGGCTTGTGGAACCCTGAAGGTAATACAGTTGCTCTAGAGTTAACATGCGAATTCTTAATTATGATTACTCCGTATTATTTGTTTGCCATTTTGTTCTATTTTCACTGGAGCCAATAATTCATGGATCATCTAGGATCAGCCTCTTTGTGTTCTTAACACAAGAGTAAAGTTGCATACATCCAACCCCGCTTACCTAATCATTTCCAGAAGCCTTTGAGGCATTGGGGAATTGCTTTTGTGATGGAGTTAAAGACGCTATTTTTCGCATCGAAGCATGATGGACTAGGAAACGGTTCACTAATCTTTGTGCACTCTTTCTGATTAAGAAGTAGCATTAAAGTGTCGTCCGGAACCACTTTCTCTTGCTGTCAGTACAGGGGTAAGATTGTGAATATTTGACGCATATTCGACCCTCCTTATCATGTTCTAGGTGGAAGACACTGTGGTAGTGTTGTATATGGTTGTTCTCTTGCTGTAGTGATTGATTACCCAAGTTTAGATGTTTATGCTGGATGACCATTTGATTAATTTCCCAAAGAACGGTTTGAAAATGATATCTAACCTTATAAATTTAAATGTATAATGCTTTGACTACAATGGTAAGGGAATTCTGAGTTGTGTTAATCGTAAAGGGACACAACACACAAGCTTTGTTGACTTGGTTGTTAATATGTTTGTGCAGGTTCCCCTTACCCAAGTGACCATTCTTGACCATCCGGAGTTGCAGGTATGATATATACAGCCACTTCATAGTTTCGTAAATGCTTCTTAGAGATTGTCCCATATTGAAATTATCGTGTGATTTTCAGGATGGTTTTGGAAAAGTGTGGAACCACACGCTAATTGCCAAACTTGTTGGAGATAGCATCAAATCTCAAGGCATTGATACAGTGAGATCTTCTTTCTAAGTTGCATGATGATTCATCCTCTGATGTTGCGTCATTGTTTAAATTTTTTTAATGTACATTTTAGATCCAGATCAGAATTGCAAACCATCACTGAAAAGTGTTCTTGGTCATTCTTTTTTTTTAAAACGATTTTATGTGTTTTCTGTGCTTTATTTACTGGATTGGCCCACTGCATATTCCATGCTTGATTCCTACTGGGTTGTTTGTTGGTGAAGTTGACTTGCAAAGACTTTCACAGGTAATTACCTTCGATAGCTTTGGGGTTTCTGGCCACTGCAATCACAGGGATGTAAATTATGGTGCAAGGTAAAATCACTGATTGATCTTATGAAAATGATGCGCAATATTGTATCTTTGTTAGGTTTCTGATGTCTTTGCCCGAGCATGTATTGTACAAACTACAAACAGTTGGTGATAATCTGGACAATTATTGCCGAGATTGTTATGCTATTTATTCTAATTTTGAATTAGATGCACTAATGTGCTGCACCTGAAAGTTTCACCCCTTTAGTTTTTTCACCCGGAAAAAACTGTTTACCTGTTTTAGTATAGTATGTACGTCATGCTTGCACCTAAAATTCTTCGAGGCTGAGATATTTCTTTACTATTTGTACTAAATGACTCTGTAGAACTGCCTGGGGAGTCAATTTTTTTGTTTACGATAGAAGAGGCCAATTAGCTTACAAATGTTCGTTGGTCAAATAATAAATGTTTTGACCTTTCCTGTTGTAACAGAAAACTCTTGCTTGATTATCCTCAGAATAGTATTGAAGCTTGGGAACTTGTAAGCTCCAACTTTCTTTTTTTGTGCTTGGTTTTGTGTGTGATTCACACAATTTCTTGCAAAATTTAACTACTTTTCCTTTCATTGCTGGCTTCAGATGAGTACCAACATGTTGCGGAAGTACAGTGGACCCCTTGATATCTGGATGTCGAGTTATATGGCCTGGCATCACTCCAATACAAAACCGTTCTGTCTAATCAATGAACATCCAATTCGGAGTTTTTGTGCCATGGCACAACACAAGAGCCAATGGGTTTGGTAGGTCTTCAATCCATATACTACTCGATTTATTAGGAAATATGGGTCGGTCTCATTATAATATATCACGACACTGCCTCAGAAGAAGAAATTTTGATGTAATGATTGTTCTCTGGCTGACTTATTTCTGAAGTCATCAACACGAACCACGTGGAAAAATCCATGTCAGAGTTTTTCCTTTTGACTTTACTGCACTTATGCCATATTTTCTTAGCTCTTCTTCTCCCCCCTCTCTAACAAGCGTCCAACAATTTGCAGGTTTCGGAAGCTTTTCGTATCCTTTTCCAGTTACACATATGTGAACACACTTCGAAGGATTGAAACATAGATCTATCATTTCTGACATAAGGTAATTTGGCATTTAGGCTTCAACCTTTGGTTAGGTTATATTTTGATTGATCTTCAGCAAACAGAGTCGATTGAGCACTTCCTTAATATTGCTGATCTTCCGCCCCAAAAGGTTTTGATCCTGCATGCCGAGTAAACCCGATTAAGTCTTTACCTTTTCATTGATCCTGTATGTGCAAACCATGAAGCTTTTGCTCATACTTGAGTTATACTTGTTTCCTCATACCCGTTTGTTTTTATTGTTCATGTGGATGATCTTAGAATCCGACAAAAATCAAACAGGATTGTTGTGCATGGCAAATGGCTCCTCAATAAAAGTGCAATCACTTTGAGATGACAAATTGCTCCCTTTCTCTTCGTAATAGAAGTTTGTGTCTTTCCACCAAACTGATTGTTTATGTACATAATTATGATCACGTGGAGGGATATAAGTCTTGTAAATTTCTGCATAAGACTGAAGTTTTGTGTTCTGACATGGCAAAGGCTGGATGCCTGGATTGTAGGATTTTGTTTTTGAGTTCATTTAATTTTTTTGCTATGTTTGAACGTCTCCCTTCATATGATCACACACAATCCTCATATCACCTTCCCTGTACCTCATTTGCGTGCCTAAAATTCGCCCAACTTATAGAAACCATACTAACAAAAAGCTTCATGGCAGCTTCCCTCTCTAGCACCGCAATGAGCGCCTCATGGTCACCACTTCAGTAAGACCGACATGGGTCCAGCCTTGTTCGGTCGCCAAATGATTTCTTGGGACGGTAGGGTGACCGCAATAGCTATCACCTACCTACAAGGTGACCTTAATAACCCACAGGCAGGCACTGTCAGATTCGACTGCCCAGATGACGTGTATATACCTGGACCAGGCGGAGGAGCTAGGCATTGAACTCACCTAGTCGTGCTAGGTAGGGTTATGTCGCTCATGTGATGGGAAAGTGACAGCTGGTGGCGTAGACCAGAGCTTCCCTTGATGATGACCAGATTGATGCTGGCTGGGCTCTGAGTCCTCTGACCTGTGTTGCTTACTTTTCTGTTGATGTTACCATTGAGAGTTGAGACTTGCAAGAAAAACTCACTTGACGTTTTTTTACTCACGAAGTTTACATTGAATAGGAGGGAGTTATTATAATGGTCTTTTTGGGAGGGAATCAAACTATTATAGATTTCATGTATGTGATGTGAATGATGAAGTTCGTCTTTGTGTTTTATATGAATGTTACTACGGAGAGTATCTTTTAAACGAAGTATTATATTACTATCTTAACTCTCCGTGTTAACCACTAGGCTAAGACATATTTTGGACGCTCACCTCCTCTTATTGCTTTATTAGGGACATGTACATGTGTTGAGAACTTGAGACACAGGATTTTGAGACACTGTGAACTGGTTTTATTTATTTATTGCATTTTACTCGGATTGAAACGGTTTAAAATGTACACGACTTTTATATAACAATAACAATGACTTTTAAGTTTTAACCAAATTCTTCTATAAAAAGTTCCCTGTAAGTTGTGCCTAGCTCTATATATCCTTATCTAAAACTATTAAATTAATCAATTTCTAAGTCTTTACCCAGTGCAATAAACAAGTAGTAAATGTCTAAATGACTTGCAAAAGTGGGGAAAAAAAATTCACTATTGAGTCTAAATTGGCAAATTAAAATAGTGATGAAATTAATGTTATTTGGAAAAAGAGAGATTATACCACTTTATAACTAAGGGGCTACTCCTTCTATTATCAATTGGTTTAAGGATGTAACATCCTTGTGTTGTCGTCTATCTCCTCCGTTTGGGTGTGGGCCGACACGGAAGACAATGACAGATAAACTTAAACTCTATAAGAAAAAACACAAAAAGTAGTCTATCATCTCTAACGATATTACAAGATGAGGTAACGGCCACAAATGACCACTTTCTTGACCTTCAATACTTTACAACGGCGGGAGTTCTTCTCTTTGCCCTTCTGTAAGTGTTTCACTACTCCTCTTCATAATTCTCTCTTCTCTTATCATCATTTTTTTGCATTTCCATCTCCTAAATACACCTTTAATCCCACTTTATCTTCTTTTTTAACTGTTAGAAACCATGCTAGTAAAAATCTAAGTGTTGTATTTTCTACCTTGAACCATAATTCTTCTTTAGAACCAGTAAATTTAAGAAATGGTGAAGGAATTTTAGGTGGGTACCCATTGTTTAACTCTAATTATGATAGTAAGGGTGAAAATATTAGCGAAGAGGGTGTAAATGTTAGTAAAATTGGTAGAAAAAGTAGAAAAAGTGGTGAAAGGTTTAATCTTGGGGAAGGGAATGAAAAGGGTATTGGTAATTCTTCTTTAGAAACATTAAATTTAGGAAATGGTAGTAAAATTTCAAGTGAGTATATATTATCTTACTCTAATCATGAAAATGTGAGTAAAGGGGTTAATAAAGGGGGTGAAGGGTATAGGAAAAGGAGAAGAAGTGGTGAAAGATTTAATTTTGGGAAAGGGAATGAAAAGGGTAGTGGTGATTCTAATTCTAGTGATAAAAGGGTAGGGTTTGATCGCGGGCGTAAATGGGAAAACAACAATGGGGGTAGTGGGTGGGGTAAAGAATATGGTTTTGAAAATTATGGAGAAGTATGGAAAAGAAGTGAAAAGGGTAGTGATGGTTCTATTCTTAGTGATAATAGGGAAGAGAATTATGGGGGTAGTGGTTGGGGTAGAGAATATGGTTCCGAAAACTATAGAGAAACTTGGAAGAGGAGTGAAATGGGTGATGGTAAGGGGGCGAGAAGAATGGAGAGGATTTCGGGCCGTGATGTTAGGGATAGTGAAAGTAGAGGCCAAAAGGGTAATGGGATTTCTTCGAGAAGGTCGAAAGATGATAAGTCGAGAAATTTTGTTTTTAATGGAAAAGTACATGGACAAATCATTCAGGACAATGATGATTGTAGTAAGGTAAAGAGGAAGGAGAGACTGTCGAAAAAGAATAAGGTCGATTCTGTGGAATTTCAGTTGAAAATTGGGTTGGATATGTGCTCTAAAATGGGGGATGTCATGGGTGCGATATCTCTGTATGATTCGGCTGTTAAGCAGGGTATAAAGATGGGTCAACACCAATATACAGTGTTGCTGTATATGTGCTCTTCTGCTGCTATGGGTGTTATTCGAGTCGCTAAAAGTGGATCTAGTAGTAGGAATTTGGATAGGGCTGGCTCGAACGATTTAGATGGACCAAGTGATTCTGAGGAAGAAGACGGGGATACTGATGATTCAGGAGATGAAGGTTTGAGTGTAAAAGATCAAAATGAAAAGTTGGAAACGAATGAAATTAAGGTGAGCGATGATGTGAAAAAATATGCACTTGAAAGAGGGTTTGAAGTTTATGAAAAGATGTGCTTTGATGAAGTTCAGATGAATGAGGCAGCTTTGACTTCTGTTGCTCGAATGGCGATGGCCATGGACAATGGAGACATGGCTTTTGATATGGTAAAACAAATGAAATCAATGGGGATAACTCCGAAATTAAGATCTTATGGTCCCGCTTTGTCGGTTTTTTCTAGCAATGGAGAGCTTGAAAAGGCTTTTGCTGTAGAAAAACACATGTTGGAAAATGGGGTCCATCCAGAAGAGCTTGAATTGGAGGCGCTTCTTAAAGTTAGCATCCAAAGCGGGAAAGCTGACAAGGTTTATTATGTATTACATAAACTAAGACCAATGGTGAGGTCGGTCTCACCTTCAACTGCGGAACTAATTGAAAAGTGGTTTAGAAGTAGAGAAGCCTCGAGGGTCGGTAAAAGGAAGTGGGATAAAACAATATTAGCAAAAACAATCGAAAATGTTGGTGGAGGGTGGCATGGCCAGGGATGGTTAGGGAGTGGAAAATGGACCGTCTCACGGACATCAATTGCGGGTGATGGTTTATGTAGATGCTGTGGGGAAAAATTGGCTTTGATTGACCTTGATCCCGAAGAAACCGAAAGATTTGCTGATTCAGTTGCATCAATCGCAATAAAGAAAGACAGGAATTTGAGCTTTCAAAAGTTTCAAGTATGGGCTTCTTTGGAGTACTTAAGTTTCATGCTGTAATTATTTCATTCACAGGCCTGTTGATCATACTATTATTGCAGAGGTGGCTAGATTACTATGGTCCATTTGAAGCCGTTGTAGATGCTGCTAATGTTGGCCTCCTCAGTCAAAGAAATTTTAAACCTTCGAAGGCATGTGTTTCCGAACTACTTTAGTGCAGTAGCCTTTGTGTCATGACGATGCCATATCAAATTTTTATTTCCAGTGGTTCTAAGACTCGCTATTCTTTGGTTCTAAATTAACAAGCAATTAAGTAAACCGGCTTATTAAACTGGTTGCACGTTACTCTTATATTTTTTTGACTTATTTTTTGGTGAAGTAGCTCTCAATCAATGCAATTTTAACGGAATCTTCTTTATGGGTCATTCATAATTAGCCTTTTTGTGACACGTGGTAAGGTTGTGTACATCCTAATTCCTGGCCAGCTGACCTCGCCTCCCCTCAATGGCGGGAGCCTTGTTGTGCCACTAGAGTAATGCTGTTGTTGTACTTATGCTATATTAAAAAAATTCACACTAATATCTTACCGTCATTGTAGGTAAATGCTGTTGTGAATGGAATACGCCAATTGCTTCCTTCTAAAAAGTGGCCGCTTATCATTTTACATAATAAGCGAGTCACTGAATGCACGATGGGGGAACCTATGAACAGGGCAGTAGTTGAGAAATGGAGAAATGCTGACGCTCTCTATGCAACACCTACTGGATCGAATGATGATTGGTGAGTTACCTGTTTGGATTTCATAGGGAAAATTTGGCATTTATATCATCATCAAAAGGGCAGCCTGGTGCACGATGGCATCCCCGCAAGGCCAGGGTCCAGGTAAGGGTCCCACCATTAGGGTTTAACGAGGGCAAGTCTTCCCTTGGCTTTGGGGCAAGAGGCCACTCCTATAAAAAATAAATTTAGGTTATTTATTTACTTATTATAAACAATTTCTTCATGCACTTGTGTATATTTCTTAACTGGTCTGATACTTTATGGTCCTTCAGGTACTGGCTATATGCAGCTATAAAGTTCAAATGTCTTCTGGTTACAAATGATGAGATGAGGGATCATACATTCCAGCTTTTAGGAAATGATTTTTTTCCGAAATGGAAAGAAAGGCATCAGGTGAGAAAGAGCTCAATTATCTGAAAAGGAGATAATTTTCGAAGTAGTTAAAACTTGCAATTCATTATGCAGTTCTGACTTCTGATAACGAAATAGTGACTATTTACTAGTACTAGTCTATTCCCGACATTTTCAACTTTGCATCATATACCTGTATTTACTGTCCCCGTCCTCTTAAGTTCCTAAGGTCAACTGAGAGTCTAAAGTTTGATTTTGTTACTTGTTGTATGAGCTTCTGAAGTTAACCTTGTTTTTCATTGGCTTTGCGTCTGTCTTTCTCAAGGTTCGGTTCAGCTTCTCAGAGATTGGCCCGATGTTTCACATGCCTCCACCGTATTCTGTTGTAATTCAGGTTAGAGCACCAGCTATCGGAATATATGTATCTTAAATGCAGAGGCATATCTTTAAATTTTTTGGAGGGGCCACAGTTGGCTCTTAATGTTCATATAGAACTAGCACATGCCCCCACCCCAGCGTAATGGTTGACTGATCAATATTTAAAAAATGAGGTCATGACTTTAAACCTTGGCCTCCTTATTTTTCGCTTCAAGTTCCGCCACTGTAATTAGACGCTTGGACCAGTCTGAAGGAGATTTAATCAATGTTTTTGTGCATGTAGAGTTTAAAATGAATTAGTGTAACTGATTTAATCATCTACTTATTACAGGAATCTGATAGGGGATTTTGGCATATTCCCATCGCTTCAGAACACCAATCTGAAGAAGAAAGAATATGGCTGTGCATTTCACGTCCTAAATCGCTTGTCAAGCTACAGGATCCTATCAGCGGAGGTGATCCTGGAGAAGGTAATCCCAGGGCTTGATTGGACATGTAAGATCTCATGCAAAATCTTTTACTACCTATGTAACTATGTTGGCTGTAACTGAGAGGCTTAAGAAACCTGATAATGAACGCGTTCAAAACAAATGGCTGCTATGAAACCTGTCTTTGAAAATCATTTTTTATCTAAAACGAGTTGTTAAATGTCATGTCCGAGTGTCGGACTCATGGCACGCAATCAGAGTGAAGTGTCGGATTAACATAGATTAAAGACTATTTGTAGTTAAATTCTGTTAAGTCAAGGGGGTAATGAATGATATTGCATCACTAATTTTAAATATGACCTCTACTCTAATGAGAACAATAACAGGATTGAGAGAGTATTACATTGTAGCTACAAGCTAGAAGCCAAAAAACACTTGTCAAAATAACCAACTTAAGCGGTTAGATGCTGAAACTTCCTTGTCCTATGACAGGAAGGAAGATCTCCTAGAAGGACTTACTTAACAGAAATCTCTGTGATTGTTAGTATGTACATATCCTAGCATATAAGAGTCTCGCATTATGGTTCACGGGATTTTCTCGAGTTTTTCTTCTTCAACCCCTATATGCCTTTCTCCTAGTAATTAATGGCGGGATGTTGGGCTTCTTAGGCCACCCCAATGCTCAAGCCTTTCTAGATACGAAATCTTTTTATTTTCAGGAGGTGCCTTAGTTACAAGTTTCTCGTTCTCTTGGTCTCTCAAGTAATCTTCGAATCCACCCGAGTTTTTCTTCGCTTCCTCTCCCTGGTCAATATTCCAACCCATGAAATCCAATAATGTCATTGATGATGGTGACCCTGGCTTATCCACATCAGACTCTGATGGCGAGAGGTTTTCATTAGATCCATTTGGCGATGGTTTAGAAGCCGCGTTATCTGCATAGATAACGTCATCAACTCGATTTAGTATTGCTGCAGCCAAACTTTCCAGTACTCTCGAGTAGCTCTCAAGAACAGCATGCCCAACGTCCTGCAAAAAAATTTAAAGCATGTAATTCGATAAAATGAAGTTGAATCAGCAAGTCTTTGTCTTTTATTTATGTTACATCTACACTGTATTTATGTTACATCCACACTTTATTTATGGGACCATTCCCGTCTCCAACACTTTACTCAAGGTCTCAAGGATGGTGACCCGTACTAATGAATCTCGCTAAGTGAGCCTTATATAAAAGGCATAGCTAAAGTGCACCAAGGCGCTTTGGACAGTGCTTATCCAAGGCGCGCTTTATGCACTCTCGAGGCGCGCCTTTTCAATGTAAGCTTGATAAAAGCAGAGTATTAGAAGAGACCGCTATTAAGTCGTACAACTTTAAGCCTTACTTTTTCACTTCAAAAACCGTGTATATATATATATTTCGAACCTATAGTTTAATATCTGTATTAAAGAGGTTTTTCATACTCGTAGCCTTGTTTCTGGACAGATTTCGTCCGATACTTGGATACGTACCCTTCTGTCAAACATAGTACCCGAGTCTGAGTAACATATGCCTTAGTTTGAATTTACTTATATTTACCTTGTTAAATTGTATCTTGGAGATGTCAAGTGAAGACTGAGGAAGTCCTGGGAAATTATGTTTGAGTATAAGTAGCATCGTCTCTGCCCTTTCTTCAAAGAGTTCTCTCTTTTCCATGCTTATAGCTGAGCTCCATGACGATTTCACGTCTTTTATGTTCATCTTCCTCTTCCAAATCACAACAGAAGCCTCTATTCTGTTCTTCAGATCGAGGACTTTGTGCTCTGATGTCAAGTCTGTATACGATAGCAGCGAATCTGGGTCAAAGAATTCATCGGTGATGCTTTTGTAGATTAGGTCACCAAGGCTTGCTCTTCCATTCTGCCCAAACATAACCGAAGACGGTTAATAGGACTATGCATATCAGGATCCCATATTAGGATGATAAAATGACATACATGTGCAGATTACATTACGTTAGTGAGAACTGAGTGTCTAGTTTTAGGTTTTTCTGTGTGAAATTTGACAGTATAAAGTTCTATTTTTTGGGTAAAGGAAGATCCGGAGCTACAAGCCTACAAGGGCAGTATTAGCTCTGACAGGTTTGGAACACGAGACATGAGTACCACCGCTTACAGTGACCTTACCCTTAGCTGATTTCGCAACACGAAAGTATGAACTCGAGAACAGCTAAATAAGGTTTGATAGTTGCAACAAACCTTCGGAAGGGACTCAATGTAACTTTCTGGGATCTCCATTTCTGATAGAACCTGAGCATTGATAGCCATAGCTGCTTTCAGAACTTGATTGACAGCATCTTTCTGCTGTTGCAGCCACTTCTTTGTCACATCTGATAGACCACCAGGTGGAATCCTCACAGTGGGTATCCACCACTTGTCGTTATCTCTCTGGCCAGTCGCTTTCTCAGCCTCATTTGCATCTTTGAAATCCACATACGAGAACTCTTTCTGGTCTCTGAAGTTCTCTAAACAGTCCTGTTAAATGTGAATTGGAGTAAGTTCATTATTCTTTACATCACGACATTAGAACCACCTGGTGTCAGAAAAAACACAGAGGCTGGCTGATGATGAAAATTGCTTCTAAAGTTGCATCGACTGACTATTATCTCGCAATATTATTATTTTTTGGTTAAAGAGATCCACAAGGGCGGGCTATTTTAATGCTGATGGGATTTGAACCCTGCTCATGATTACCACCTCTCATCTCATGACTTTATCAACTAAGCTATATAAGAAGGATTGTTTAGTACTTTCGTGTACCATTTTTTTTTTCCATGTCAAAGCCAAATCTTTGGCTCTGCTGAAAGTGGGAGTTCATTAGTCCGAGTCATGACATAGCCTCAATATTACTAGCAGAAAACTTAGACATTTATGAGATTCTTACCATAAGCATGGCATCTAGTTTTCGCAGTGCTGGTATGTTAACTATGAGATCGCTTCGTTGTTTTGTTACCATTATCTGTAAAAACATTCAGGATCCAGCTTTTTATTCCATTAATTTTAAACAGAAGTCAGATTTGTGCAGATGAGAAGGGTTTGAAGGAATTTTGAAACCTCCATCATAGAGCCATCAGCGGCTGCTTGTTGTGAAGGGACGAGTTCGACAATGTGATCAGTGACAGATAATAGCCAGTCTACTTCTTTTCTCCACCTTGCTTTCCTTTCTGCTGGCATTGGCTCTAATCTCTTTGTTTCTCCGAAAACAGAAGCTGCAACATCATAAGCAACAGAAAGTGTTGACATTAATACAATGGTACGTCTCTTTGACCCTTCACATTTATGACTAAGCTACAGTCGGCCTCGGCATTTACTATTATATGTATGAAGATGTAGTATTTTCTTTTTTATAAGCATTATGGTAACTAACGGTTACCTGCAAGATTAGTGATGGCATTAGACAAAGCTAAAGCCGATGAAACGCCTTTGCCACCACCTGACATATCTTCTCCTAAGAGTAGCTTTGCGAACCTTTCCTTCATCAGGTCTATATCTGCATGAAATGACGGTCGATAGAGTCATAACCAACATTGTTAAGCTAATCTTCAGAACTTTAACGAATTATCCCCTATCTGAAACCCCGTTAGAACAAAACATATACGGAGTATTATTTACCTGATGGTTGTGCCTTATTGCTTAAACGCGTAACAGGACCCTTATTAGGAGTAGGGACCGGGGGTGATGCTACTGGTTGTGCCTCCATAGAGCCGCCTCCACTAGAGCTCGTTGTTTCAGGTGTTGTGTCGGGACTATGGTTTTGCCTCTCGAACATTTTTCTTAAATTGAATGATGATGATCTAGTGCGGTCGAATGCTCTTACCATTGTCAGGATTCTTGATAAATGAGTTTCCCCTTCTTAACTTGCTTAAAGAAGGGAGAAATACATTTCCTTCTGACAGTTTTGAATGTAATTTTTAATGTAAAGTCTTTCTTTGTATCGAAGGTAACCGGAATTTTTAAAAATAATGTTTTGTATAAATTATTGAGTTTTTTATTGCAGGAAGGATTACAAGAAAATGTATCAGTTGAAACAAAAAATGTGTAATGAGAGTTTTAGAGGGTGAATGTTGTTCTTGTAACCTGTGTTTTTCACAAAAGATATGGATTGCATGTCTTTTTGTTATTGTTTGGAGGAAAATATAACAAAAAGAGAATTTAGGGAAGAAAATTTAACAGAAATTTGTATTTATTTTAAGTAAATATAGGAATATATTGTGAGATTTTCAGCTGTTTTTTCTATTTTTTAGGCTAATATCTAGGATGTAAAACTAATTATAACAGAAGAGATTTTACTATAATTGTCTGCTTGGTCTCTCTGTCACTTTTTATTTTTGGTTCATAATGGGAAACGGCAAGTCTTGCTTAAGAGGGACATTATCCATGCTAAATTTAAAATGGATCAAATACTATCATATGATGGAATTATCTCACAATGTATTTCCTTTCCCTTTAGGCTATGGCCTATGTGGAGACAATGTCACCACACTTAATCTAAATACTAACCCTTGTATTTAATACGGGTACTATCTATCTTAAGCTTAAGACAGGTCAAATACAAACAAATCCCCGGACTTATTGCGTAGAAAATACCAAATTTTTTGTCTTTATTACCTACCACCTTATAGGCTATAGTAGTATTTGACCCGTTTTAAGCAAGACTAAATAAAATACTAAAGGTGAGTAGGTGATTGTAGAATTCTTTCTGCGTATTTATTTACATAAATCAGGGACTGGCCCAAGGGTGCGCACAACACCCTTGTTTGGTTTTTTTTTTCGTATATATGAAAAAAGCTAAGAATGTTTAGAATTCACATGCAATAATATCAATTCAGCGGATTGATCAATTGTATTAGTATTAGAGGTTGCGTGTTCGACTCCTTATAAATACATTTGTTTTTTGTAAATGGATTCCATTATATGCGTCTAATACGGAGTATATTTTTGTAATTTAGGTTGTTAGTAATAACTTAGTATAGTTTGAAATTCTCGGCGGATTGATCAATTGTATTAGTATTAGAGGTCGCGTGTTCGACTCCTTATAGATACATTTGTTTTTTTTTTTCAAATGGCTCCCATTATATGCATCTAATATCTTTTCACAAATGAGATGGACCGACCCGTCGCAAGCTTGTGACGGGTCAAATTCCCCTCACAAAGAACAAGTGGGGTGCAGATGGAGCCCCTCACTTGCATTGCCACTTGCTCTTTGTGAGAGGGATTTGACCCGTCACAAGCTTGCGACGGGTCGCCCTGTCACAAGTAACACTTATTGATATCTTTTTGTAATTTAGGTTGGTAGTAATAACTTAGTATAGTTTGAAATTCTCTTTGATTAATTATTTATATGAATGTATTGTACTACTTCTTTTATTTTGAGTGTTTGTAGTCTATTTGTGGTTTTGTGTTGCCAATTTTAATGACTTGCGTCCTACTAACTGATAGTTCAATTACCAGGGAGGATAGAAAAATCCAAATAAAATTGACTTCATAAATCCCGATTTTTATATCCTCTTCAATTTTTAAGAAATCTTTTAAAATACAACAAATTTTGCTTGTGACAGTCACAAGTTTATGACCTTATGATCACTTTTTCATCTTTGACTCATCTCATTTTTGGTAATTAGTCAAAATTAAACCAACCACAATATTTTTTTACGGAGTATATTTTAACTAAGTTTAGGTTAAAGTTTCTTTATTTTCTATGTTACTTCTTTGAAACAAAAATAACGTGGAAAAGAAGACGAAATACCAAATAAGACAGACGATCCTGACTGGATTTTGTTCTTATGTTGACTATAGGGGTGATAACGAGCCGAACCGAGCCCGAGCTTGGCTTTGCTCGGCTTGTGCTCGTAAAACAAAACTCGAAATCGAGCTCACCCGAGCCTGGAAAAATTGAGCTCATTATCTTGCTCGCAATCTTTAACCCGAGCTCAAGCCTAATTCGTACTCACCTAGAGCCTATATATAATCGTTAAATAATCATTTTTATTTTCTTTCGTTATTATGATTTGAAGGTTATGTATAAAAATATTGAACAAACCGATAGAACATTTAATATGGTTATACAAAGATGATATAATCACGATAAATATTTTTATAAAATAAGACCAATATATTATTTTATCACACAAGTTCGAGTTGTTCACGAGCTTCTTGAACTGAGATAACATTAACTCATTAAATTATCGAGCCGAGCTTTGACATAGCCGAATTCAAGTTATTCGCGAAATGACTCCTCTCATTATCACCCTATTTTTTTTCTCTCAAGTGACTGAGCAAATCAAATGTGAAGCACGGCAATCAGCATCTCTCCTTTTTTTCTCTGTCTTTTTCATCCTGTAGTGTTCTGTATACAGATAGGAAATTGAGTCAAATCAATTTTCCCCCAATTCCACTACTAACAACAACAATTTTCCCTCAAAAATTACAAAAATCAAGGGTTTGTTCTTATTATTATTCTTATTGTTATTGTTATGGGAGATGATAAGATAACATCAATGGCAATGGGAAACAACATTAGATCAGATAGAGATCGAGAGCTTCTTATACCTGTTGCTGATTCTTCTTCTTCTATTAACATCAAAAA
The DNA here is from genome assembly GCA_022085475.1 of Heliosperma pusillum. Taxonomy (NCBI): domain Eukaryota; kingdom Viridiplantae; phylum Streptophyta; class Magnoliopsida; order Caryophyllales; family Caryophyllaceae; genus Heliosperma; species Heliosperma pusillum. Next base: position 25,888 of record JAIUZE010066429.1, read on the forward strand.
TCTTCATGTTAATCATAATCATCATGATGATGATAAACCTACCTCTTCTGCTGCTTCTTCTTCTAATCATTCTGGTCGTGAGGTTAATTTTTTTTGTCATTTTAGCTTAATTCATCTGGGTTTTACTTTAATTTTTCTGGGCATTGATCAAGTAATTCAAGTTTTGTTCTTTCTGTTTTGGGAGTTTTAGGGTTTTGCTTTAATTTTTCTGGGTATTGATCAGTTTTTTTTTCTTTCTGTTTTGGGAGTCTGTGGGGTTTTGATTATTGGGTTTTGCTTTAATTTATCTGGGTATTAATCAGTTTCCTGTTCCTGTTTTGGGTTTTGCTTTAAATTTCCTGGGTCTTTTTCATATATGAGAAATTTGGTCATATTTTCGATTTATAGTGTTGTAGACTTGTAGCAGATGTTTGTGTTATGCTTTATAATTTGGATGATTGTGTGAGTGAGTGGATGATAAGAAATAAGAATCAAAATGAACAATTTTGGAGGAATTGTGTGAAAGTTTGTTTTTTGGGGAAAATGAACAAGTTTAGAGCATCATTGTAGAAGTTTAGCTTTGGGGATAAAAGGTTTGTGTTCTAATCAACCAGTTGAAATGACTAGCACTATTAAGATTGTAGAAGTAAACTGTGGTCCAAAAAGGTTCAGATTTCGTTTCGTGTAATTGGTTGCTTGACTGTAGGTAGCTCGTCTATTTGTAGGATGTTTCACCTAGCTATGACCGTTGCTGGTTTTTGGGATTTTATTAGTGTCACTTGTTAGAGGGATATCAGTGGAGTACCAATGGAGTGTTAGCTCAGTTAGTATCATAGTTTGACGGAGGAAAATAAGGGGTTTTGGAATTTCGGTTGATCGATGCTATTCTATACCATTTGGTGATTGCAGCTCACTTCATGGTGACTATTGTTGTTTAGTCACATAGGTCTTTAATCCAAGTATGATGGGATACGGGGAATTTGAGATGTTCTCTTCAGCTGTATGATAGGAAATTTTCTTACTCTTATATTTATCTCCTATAAAAAAATATGTTCTCTTGCATCATCCGCTGTACCATACACACGATCATGAAATCATGTCTGAGAAATAATGGTCATTTAAGTGTATTTAGAGCTTCATTGATAGAAGATTTTCATAGAAATATAGTTTCCTACATCCAAAGGGACAATGACCTCACAGACTCTAGGAAGCGCTATTTATACTTTCTGTGGGATTGTACAAGTATTCTTACTACCCACGTCATCCTTTTCTTTTGGGGGAAAAGGGACTACTAAATAAGTAAGCATGAACTTTATTCTGCTGCCTCACCTGCCTGCTGCAATTGCCGGGAAGTCTTAAAGGTGTCATTTAATATGATTGAATGTCTTTCTGCCATCTTTATATTTAGCTGCTCTCGCAAATTTGCAGACTTTCTACAAAATAATCAGAAGTTGGGCTTCAAAGAAATTCATGACAGGGTGGTTAGTCATCTTCTCCTTGTGATTGCATTTGCTTGCTTTTCTCTGTGATTGAAGGTGTCTAAATATAGCCATTGTTTTCATCCCTACTCATTCGGTCATTTTTAGCTACTTCCTTCGCTATGACTTTCCACTTTGGTTTTGCCAAGCTTTTATGGATTTTAATTTTAAAACAATACCTGTTATGCAAATGGAGGGAAAAGGTATAATCCATGAAGGATTTATTTTTAGCTAAAGTGTTGTTTTTAGACTCACTATTATTGGCTTTAAAATATGATGAACTAAAGCCGAAGGAATCTTAAAGTTCTCCACGCTTCAAATTGTATTACTGCTTTCCAACAACAACAGCAAAGCCTTAGTCCCAACATAGGTTGGGGTTGGCTAACATGAATCGTCATCCGAATTCATTGAGGTTTGAATCCTTCAATACTCTCAAAGGTAAATAAACAAAGTAAAAGAAAATTAGATAGATAATTTTCAAAACAAGCGTGTTTGTAAAATTTAAAATTAAAGTAAGAAAAGCTTGAAAACAAATAATTAAGTGGCAAATTGTGTGTGTAAAACCAAAAATAGTATAAATAAATCTTGTAAGTAAAAATGATAAAAGCGTAAGTAAAAATCTAAAACTCAAACTAAATCAACCACATAAAAATGTGCGTATTACTGCTTTCTAAAATTATAAAATTGGTTCAAGTTACTACTATTATAATTACAATTTAAAAGTCATGTTACTTCAAGGGGGGTCTCAAACCTTTTGGAGACCCTGTGCTAAAATGTCCGCCTGGACATAAATTTAATTTATTATTATACTAATTTTTCCCCCGATAACAATCACTTTTAACATTACATTACTTAGCAAAGACATGGATAAATATTGATTTTTCAACTCTCTATCTACTAGGCAAAATTCGTGCCCTTATCCGACTTATTAAAATCATACGAGTACCCATTGTGCGTAAAAGTTTGAATTATATTAAAATGGGTAAAGAAACTAATAACTCTTTAAAAGTTCTTTTATAAGGTAACAAAGAAAAAAAATGGGGAGCCAAAAACATGACAATATAAAATATAATAGGATAACAAAGAAAAAAATGGAAAGCCGAAAACACGACAATATAAAGTAAACAAGCCAAAAAAAAGTGTAGTCAAGAAATGAAAGACCAAAAAATGATGCTGCAGGTTTTCGAACTCGGGTAGCTTGGGATTAATTAGAAAATCTTCAACTCCAACCACTAGACCAAGTTATATTAATGATAATATTTCTATGTTCATAGTATATGACCTTGAATCAACATTAATGAGGCCCCCTTGTTTGGAGGCCCGGTTTTTGGGCTCTGCCTGAACCGGGCTTTAGCCGCCATTGGTTACATCAACCCCTTCTTGTTCTGATGGTCGTTCCTTTTTTATATTATTAGTTTTGTGTAACGGGGATTATTGCACATTATGCCATTGACAATTAACTTTCAAAAGGTCTTGGTGCCGAAGTCATGCACTCAAGAGCACTCTCTCAATGTATTTCATTCATGCCATTATGAACTGCCTTTGTGAATGTATTTTCTGTTTTCCTCGAGCATTTACTGATAGTCTGATACCATCATTACTCGTTTTTGCAGTGTTATCCTTTTTCCAATCGCCATCACTTTCTATATAACTTTTTGGTTTATACATTTTGTCGATGGGTTTTTCTCCCCGATTTACACTCATCTTGGAATTGATATTTTTGGTAAGTTCTTATGCTTGCTCTGCCTTCCTTGTCTTATGGACTCTTGGATGTATTTTCTTTACCAGTGTGGGACCACTTTCTTTTAGCCTAATCATATGCTCTGAGATGACTTCTGTGAGATAACCGCTCCTTCCCTCATTTTTGGGGTTTTGGGAATTGGGGGCGAGATTTTGTCTGTCTTGTTTTACTGTCCAGTTATATTGTTTACTCTACTTATGAATCTGCTGTCTAAAATACATTTTGTACTTTTTCTCAGGCCTTGGGTTCATTACTTCAATAGCCTTCATCTTCATGGTTGGCGTGTTTATGTCTTCATGGTTGGGAGCATCAGTTTTAAGCCTTGGTGAATGGTTTATTAAAAGGATGCCATTTGTTCGTCATATCTACAATGCCTCGAAGCAGATAAGTTCTGCAATATCGCCAGGTGGATTACTTGGAAATTTTCTTTCGTCTATTTGTAATTGAATTATCTAGGTCATAAGATTGATGAGGATTATTTTCATTTCCCAGACCAAAACACACAGGCGTTCAAGGAAGTTGCCATCATTAGACATCCTCGAATTGGGGAATACGCTTTTGGGTTCATCACCTCATCTGTTACCCTCCAGGTAAATAAATAAATTTAGTGAGAATGAAGAAAACTAAAAGCTTTTTGAATCAACCTCTTTTACCTTATCTCATGAGTGAATGCCACCACCGCACATAATAAATGGACTTGTAACATGGATGAGTGTTGCTACTACCAATCCCCATTTATATTGCTCCTGTTTAACTTCGGTGGCCAACAAATGCCAACTTTGATCATTAATTTCTCCAAATTTAATTTGGTCATACCTAATGTAGAATTTGTCACATTTGATTCATGAAAACAACTACTTTCATGGTGCCATTTAAAGTGTATCTGGTATTTTTGTGAGAAATTATATATTGATGACATTGGTTGACCACCAACATTTAATGGTAAAGATATAAATGGAATGGAGTATACTTATGCCTTGAATGAGCCTCCAATGCATATAGTTGTTAGAGTAGGTCTCAGAGACGGTCTCTCAAATTTATTGGGAGACCAATTACAATATGAAGTAAATCACAAATTCTCATTTAAGACGGGGGCGACCCGTTTTAAGCTTAAGATGGGTCAAGCCTCCCTCACAAAGAGCAAGTGGGGGATCCATTTGCTTCCACTTGTCTCCCCACTTGCTCTTTGTGAGAGGGGCTTGACCCGTCTTAAGCTTAAGACGGTAGACGGGTCGCCCCGTCTTAAATGAGAATTGTTGGAAATAAATATGGTACCAAAAGTCATTAAATGGGTACGTACAACATAAAATGGTGACTAATATAAAGGGTTACTATCTACGTTAAAATGGGGTATGAAGATAATGGTCTGTCAATAACTTATTGAGAGATCATATCTCCCAAGATGTTGTGCAGTTGTTATATGTCAAACTGACCTTTGGGCTTGTTTTCTTCTTGTGAACCTCGAGTTTAGTACTCAACTATTGAATGTTCCAGGTGCAGCGTATTTGGCATGTTGGCTTGTAGGTCTTGGTTATAACTCCAGGAGTACAGCTGTTTGATAATTGTCAAGTCTGCTTAGCAAATTAAAGAGATTTGTTTATTGTAGACGATTGTATCCAATAATCCTTTGAATTTTGCCTGCCGAATGCTGATGCTTATTTAATTACCTTCTGATGCATATGTAAGCAGAGTTTTTCTGGGGATGAAGAACTGTGCTGCGTTTACGTTCCCACTAACCATCTATATATTGGCGATATTTTCCTGGTCAACTCAAACGATGTGATCAGACCAAACTTGTCTGTGCGTGAAGGAATAGGTAAGTTCTTTAGTTTTTAATACGTAATTCCCCAAGTTAAAAGATCAAATGAGACTTGGATGTGAGGTCGAACTTGTTTGATATCACCACATCTCTTCATGTGTTGTTTTGAATGCAGAGATTGTTGTATCGGGTGGCATGTCAATGCCGCAGATTCTCTCCACGCTAGATCCACAAGTCGACAGAATTAGATCCAACAGAAGCTGAAAGGGAAGGTGTTATAGGCTATAGATTGGCTGTTTAATGGTCTTGCGAGGTGTATGCTTATGCATTCATTCTGTTTATAATTCAGATTTGATGCCGGGTTCCTCGAGTTGATTACTCGTTTTTGAAGTTGTAACTTCCTATTTTTACTTACAATGTTTTATTAGTTTTCTTGTATAATGTAGAAGTTACGCCTTTTTTATCCGGAAATTCAGAGGTTACAGACCAGTCAGGTCTCAGGCTGATAGTTTGTTTTTCATCTGGCCTAATTGGCATTCACTAATGACACCTAATTCAGAACAGTAAAAAGTTCTTTCGTAAAATAATTGATAAATCAAATCTTAAATATCGCTATTTTGGCCGCCTTTGATATGAGACTGAAACAGTCTTAGTTATTTCTCATCAACATGTACTGGCTGTAGGGGATTAGGTAGCACGGACACTCCTCCTAACTAGCCGTCCCGTGTCGGACACACGGACACCTATAAATAAGGAATGAAAGGTTGAAAGACTAAAAGAGATTGATTAGAAGATGAGTTGGGTGGAAAATGAGAATAAATTATAGTCAAAGTCAAATTTTACCTTCGATTATTTACATTTAATATCAAATATCAATATAAAAATTGTACGTTATTTATAACTATAAAATATATATTTTATTAAATTTAAATGCCGTGTGCCGTGTCCCGTGTCCTAAATTTCACGAGACGCCGTATCACGTGTCCGTGTCGTGTCCGTGTCTGTGTCCGTGCTACCTAGGTAGGGGATGCCTTAGAGGTCCACCACAAGTATAGTAAACAAGAATAGTTCAAAGAAATATTTGTATTAAGTTGTCAATTAGACAAACAGGATCAGTAAAAACAAAAACCACACAAGTTACGGAACATCCCCAAAGCCACCCAACTTCCGCAATCACCACCACAGAGCCATCCAACATTGGCAAGAGAAACACACGAATTTAGAACGGCACAGTGAATGGCAATGCATACACACCAAACATCCGACAAGAAATGGGCACGAGGTTGAAGCACAGCAGAACCCGAGCATGAGAAACTGTCCATAGATGCTTGAGGCTGTACATCATCACTGCCTCTCAAGTGCATACACACCCACATCCGACAAGTTGAGAAACCGTCCATAGATGCTTGAGGCTGGACATCATCACTGCCTCAATTTTTTGGCAGCTCTTCTTTCATACCAAACAGCCAACTTGTTCGGTATTCAGCGTTGGTGGAACCAAGTTCTGAAACAATGAGTTGTAGAGTGTTGCCTTTTTGAGCATCTTCCTCTCGTGAGAAAAGAGTTTCTTGGATGGTTGCTCTCTAATCTCGATCCTGCCACTGGTCGAGGGTTCTACTTTCGTTTCCTGGATAACACGTAAAGGTTCTTGAACCTTTGCTATCACATTGGTTTGCCTGATAACCGGGAATAATACAGAATAAGGTCGCAGATCAGCCTGTGCTTTTAAATTGTCTTCAATCTTACGGGCAGGTATGATGCACGCCGTATTGGGTTCATCTCTTTTCTTGGAAGACAGTCGAATGCGAATGATATTCCCTATTTTTCAAGCAACACATGGTTAGTAAGTTCCAGCAAGTAAAAGATCCATCAATTTCTTATAGTTTATAGATGCATATAAAAGAGAGATCCTCACCATTTCCCTGAGTGCTACTAACAGGAGACGAAAGCCTTTTCCTCTTGCTACTGTTTCTAGTGCTATCAGAAGAGCAAGAAACATTCTGCGGATCACCACGCTCTTCAGTTAGATTGCTCCGTTCGAGTACTACCAAGCTAATTACTATTCTACTCCTGAATGGCCCTCATATAGCTCTGAATCTGATTTTGCAAGCACAGAAATGATGATTGGGGATGATGTTGAGGAATGCAGAGACATGTCTGGCTTGGATCTCAATTTGGGCCCTTTATAGAACTATGCTGATACCATCATTACTATGACTAACAATTCTGAAATTGTATATGTGCAGGATTCTGATGTTCTTGTTCCTATTCCTGCTCAGGCTAAAGGTATTTCAGTCAAGGCAAACTCTGCAAATGCTATCTTACAATCACAAGCATCTATTATTCCCTCTTCAGATGAGGTTATTGCTGTAGTTTCGAAGCACTCGAGGAAGAGAAAGAGCTGCTCTGATCATGGAGAAGGGGACATTCCAAATGAAGCAATCCTATCTCTAGGTCATGCTAAGGTTTATCTAACCCATTTGGCTAAAAAACCATGCCATTCTGCCAATAATAGCACTGCAAAAATAAAGGCTGGGATTATCAATGAAAAGGAATATGGTTTTCGCATTAAGATAAGTGATGAAGATTCTGAATTTATTCTGGATGATAATTATCAGGAAGAAGTCACTGGGCCATTATCAGTTAAGCTGCTGGGTGTTGCGGAGGTTGACCCAACTCAACCTCCTTCATCTCTATGATAGGACTTTCATGGAATTGTAGGGGTCTTAATAGCTCGCTTTCCCCTACGATTCCCAAAACAAAAGCGATGCTAGCTACTAAGTACTATGATTTTCTGTTTTTACTAGAAACAAAATGTATGGTGGAGCATGTTAATCCCCTCTTTTTCGGGCAGCTGGTTTTGTAAAAACTTTTGGTGTAGATGCAATGGGTTCTTCTGGGGGTCTATGGGTGGGTTGGAAAAAAGACTCTTTGGTGGACTGCATCTTTGTTTGTAAAAGCTTCATCATTCTCGTAGTGAATGAATATGCTATTTCAAGTTGGTATTTGGTGCTCTTCTATGGTGAACCAAGCTTAGAAGCTAGATTGCCAGTCTTTAATGAATTAGGTCAATGGATACAATCATTCAATAAACCTTATATTATATTAGGAGAGTTCAACCAAGTAGAGTATAAGCATGACAAATCATCATTCTATATAATTAAAATAGGAAGTTTTCGAGCGATTATAGAGAGTCCAACCACACCGAATGACTTTCGAGCTCGCACATTAAAAGTTGAGTTCGAGTGATATTAGAGACTCCAGCTTTTTTAAAATACATATAATATACCGAATAACTTTCGAGCTCGCACATTAAAAGTTGAGTTCCAACCACACCGAATGACTTTCGAGCTCGCACATTAAAAGTTGAGTTCGAGTGATATTAGAGACTCCAGCTTTTTTAAATTTAGTAAGAAAAAAAGGATACATCTAAGGTGCAATGCAATTTAGTAAATGGAAAATTGATCACAATTTGATCGACATACCATTCAAGGGTTCTCGGTTTACTTGGTGCAATAATCGAAAAGGTTAAGCGCGGGTATATGAAAGAATTGATAAAGCTTATGGTTCAAAGGATTGGTTTCAACTCCTTCCTAACACAGGTCTCAAACACTATCCTATTCAGATATCGGATCATGCACCCATTGAATTGGATTTCAATCTTATAAAAACGCAAAGAAAGAGGCCATATAAGGTGGATTCATGGAGTCTTGAAAATAGTGAGTGTTTGTCGCTCATCCGAGGAAATTGGAATATCTTCTTTCGGGGCTCGCCCCAATACCGTTTAGCTAGTTAGTTGTCTATTATTAGGGGTAAAATAAAAAAATGGATACTAGATAGAAAGGCTTTATGGAAATCTAAATGGGAAGATTTTGACAAACAACTTGAAAATGCTATGGATGCTACTATAACTTCGGGAAATGAGGTTTTTCATGAAGATGCAAATGTGGAGGTTACTGAATTTGCTAAGGCATCCTCCCTCTACTGGAAGCAACGTGCGAAATTAAAATGGAATGTAGATGGTGACACAAATACCAAATTCTTCTTCAATTAGGTTAAGGGTAGGGCTGGAAGCAATTTTATTAGCTGTATAAAGGATGATAATGGAGTATGGACTTACGATCAAAAAGTTATTGGTGAATATTTTCAAGCTTTTTTCAATAATCTATATAATCCGGAAGTTTTGATAAGCGCAACACAAGAGACTACATCGCACTATTTACATGTATTGGAAAAGGTTCGTGTTAAAGTACGGGATGATGACATTGACTATCTAAATAAACCTTTTTTTGGGGCAAGAGGTAAGGAAAGCGGTTTTTCAGTTGGGAGCTCTAAAATCTCCTGGCCCTGATGGCTTTCCGACTATGTTTTACCAAAAATGTTGGCACACCATTCAGGAAGATGTTACTTCTGCTGCTCTTTCAATCCTTAATCAAGGTAATATCTTAGCTGAATTAAATAGAACTTTTATTACACTCGTACCGAAATGTGATGCCCCTCAAAAGGTTGAAGATTATAGACCTATAAGTCTATGCAATGTTATCATGCGAATTGTGACTAAATGTATCTCAAATCGTCTTGCTCGTGTTATGACCTATCTTATAAGCCCATTCCAGAATGCCTTTGTTAAGGGGCGATATATAGGTGCTAACATTCTTTTTGCCCATGAGCTTATCGATAATATTAATAATCATAAGGTCGGAAAATGTGGGAGATTCGCTTTTAAAGCGGACATGAGTAAGGCTTTTCATCGTATTAAATGGAATTTTCTTGAAGCAAGCCTAAAAAAATTCGTATTTCCTTCTCAACTCACCAATCTTATTATGAGTTGCGTTACATCGGTATCATATGAGGTCTTATTAAATGGCACACCAATGGAGCAATTTAAACCCAAATGTGGGTTAAGACAAGGTGATCCGTTATCTCCCTTCTTATTTATTCTATGTATGGAAGTTCTATCTCAAAATCTAAGTGCTGCTCAAGAGGATGGTTTTATTCATGGAATCTCCCTGGAAGAGGAAAACCTACTATATCTCATTTGTTCTTCGCTGATGATTCCATTTTCTTCATACAAGATAAGGAGGATGCAATTATTCGTTTAAAGGGAATTCTTAATGATTACTGTAGTCTGTAGAGCGTCAGGACAAGCTATAAAGACAAATAAATCAGGGATCATTTTCAGTCCTAGTACGACATTAATATCTTCCCAAAAAGGGATTAAGAGCTTCAATATCAAAGGAAATAAAGGAATTGGTAAATACCTAAGTATTGAATCAGACTTTGGCCACTCCAAGAAAGAAATTTTTGCAAGCCTAGTGGATAAGGTTAAGGTCAGGATTTCTTCCTGGAATGCAGTTTTTCTATCACCAGCGGGAAGGCTCACTTTGATTAACTCAGTTCTTTCCACCATTTCTAACTTCATTCTATCGGTATTCAAAATACCGGTAAGTGTGACAAATAAGATAAACTCTCTTTTGTCACATTTTTGGTGGGCAGGGAGGAAATCAAGCAGGACGATCCATTGGTGTAGTAAAAATTTTCTGAGTATTCCTAAATCATCAGGAGGACTAGGTATTCGAAACATTCAATGTGTAAATCAGGCATTATTAGGTAAAATTGCATGACAAATTTTACGAGAAAAGGATTCGCTAGTTAGTAAAATTTTCTATAACAAGATTTTGAAGAAGGACCCTGCTTCAAATGATTTGGCCATTAAAAAAGAAACCAACATATCTTGGGGAGCAAGAAGTATCATTCATGGTTTAAGGATGATTATTCCTAACATTAGCTGGAAAATCAGCCCAAATTCGGATCTAAATATATGGAATACAAGTTGGATCGATGGGGAAACTCCTCCAAGAATTACTAGATTTGGTTTTGAACTACCGCCCTCAATGTGTGAACTAAAAATTAAAGATCTCATCCTACCTTCATTAAAATGGAATGATGATCTTATAAATGATCTTTTTCCTGATTCATGGGGGGAGAAAAGTAGAGCAATACCGATATGCCCGTCCATCAATGAAGACTTCTTTTTTTGGATTCATACGACATTAGGAGATTATACATGTAAGAGTCGGTATGCTTATAATTTAAACCTCTTCATAGGAAAGCACGGTAAAGATAAAGATAAAGGAAGAATTAACAATATGGGAAGAAAATTTTGTAAATTAAATCTTTGGCGATTAAGGATACCGGAAGGCTGGAAAATTCTCCTATGGAAAATACTAACTCAGTCCATACCGGTAGGGGTAGAGTTTAAGAAGAGAAGCATTATTATTGATTACTCATGTCCTATTTGCAACAATCTAGGAACCTTAGAGACCACTGCTCATTTATTTCAGGATTGTGAGGTTACTCGCAGAATATGGGCAGGCTCTTCTCTGGGCATACGAATTGAGGGCAATATATCTCTACCAATTGAAGATTGGATTATCAATTGGATCAAGTACCTTGATAAGAATGATGTTAAAGGAAGAGGATCGACTACTTTCATTTCTATCATATGGGCTATTCGGTCTTTACGTAACAAAAAAACTTTCAACAATTCTGAGTTCTCGTTGCAGCATTTCTTTAGATTACAAGGAAAAACTCTAGATTCGGTTGATCAGGCTTTTGATAACAATAACATTTCTGAAATTTTTCCTTTAGAAGGGAATAGGAAAGACTCAGATACGCTCAAGGAACATATAAGAAATTATTACCCTTTCTTCATAATAGGAAATGGTGATTCATGTCCCATTTATCAAATAAAAGTGGATGCAAGTTGGGTTTCCTCTTCTCAAGCATCTATCGGATGGGTAGTTTACGATGATAAAAGTAATCAAATTTACAACAATAATGCGGAGAGAGTTTGTGCACAGAATGCATCTCAAGCAGAAACATTGGGTATCCGTGAGGTCGTCAAATGGGCTTATTACTCTAGAATAACCCATCTTCATGTGTCGTCGGATTGTCTTACAGTCTTATATCAGATTGCATGAGTGGAGCGTCGTCAGCATAGTATCATTAGCATTCTAAGTGATGTGGAGACCATATTTTCTTACTTTCACTGTATTTGCTTTAGTTTCATTCCGCGTTCACTTAATAGTGTAGCCCATGAGCTAGCTAAAAGAGCTCGGGCATTGTAGCTACTTTAGATTTACTGCTGCCAAAAAAAAATCTCACTCAAATAGCTTCTTTTTCAATATTAGTGTTGGAATAATGGCTTGAATCAGTTTAGTTGCCACTTCGAGTGACAATGTGAGGGTATCCGTTAATCTGTTTGGGCTAGAATTTTGTTTTGGACCTATGGTCTATTTTTGGTCCTTTTAGGTTTTCTGTATTAGGTCTTAGAGAGTAGTAGTATATAAACTCTCTAAGTCTAACCCTAACTGTTATGCTATCATAGCAATCTGAACTCTGAATATGAAAACTCTGTAATACTCCTCAACATTAATAAAACTCTCCCCCCTTCTGCCCTGTGGACGTAGCTAACACACCGTTAGTGAGCCACGTAAATATCTGTGTTATCGTCTTTATTGTTCTTTATTTGTTCTTTCTCGTTTCTGTCATAACAAACTGGTATCAGAGCCATATTTATCTGGGCTCCTGAATCTGGTAAGAAAGATGTCTGAAATCAGCGTGAAGATTGATAAATTCACAGGGGGAATAGTTTTAGTCTATGGCAAATCAAGATGCGGGCTTTGTTGAAACAACAAGGGCTTTGGGCGCCGCTTGTGAAGAAGACGGCAGAACCCGTCACCGCTGAGATGGCTATTCTGGGGAGAAGCAGTTAGTACATCATGGTATCTAATAAATAGGGAACCTCACCTAAGTCTGAATCTCAAAACTTCTTTTGAGATGTGATCTGCTAAGCCTGCTGATTATTCTATTTTAAGAGCTTTTGGTAGTACTGCTTATTATCATGTAAATGAGGGTAAGTTAGAACCATGAGTTAGAAAGAGAGTATTTGTGGGTTATGGGGATGGTGTCAAGGGATACCGCATATGGTCTCCATATGAGAGTAGGATTATTTTAAGCAGAAATGTTGTTTTTGATGAAAATTCTATGATTAATCCTACTGTGAAGTCTGTTATTGTGTCAGATAGTAATAGTGTTGATAAACAGGTGGAGCAAGAAATCACTCTTGATGAGAGTGGACCACAACACGAAGATCAACAACTACAGTCAGAATCTAAACCATCAGATTCTTCATTACCAATTCAGATTCAGCCAAGTTTGGCCCATGAGCGGTCAATCAGGCCCAATTTTGGGAAGCCTCCAAACAGATTCGGTCGTGAAGAAGATAATTTGGTGGGTTTTGCACTTCTGGTTACTGAGGAGATGGATCTGGATTCTACTGAACCATCCACCTACAAAGAAGCAGTTACTGATAGTGAGTCTCCCAAATGGTTTGCTGCAATGGGAGACGAGATGGAGTCACTTCAGAAGAATCAGACATGAGAATTAACCAAGAGGCCGAGGGATAAAAAGATTGTTACATGCAAATGTGTTTTCAAGAAAAAGGAAGGGGAAACAGAGGTTGAAAAGGTCAAGTATAAAGCTCAGGTTGTAGCTAGGGGGTTCACGCAAAGAGGGGGAATAGACTACAATGAGATTTTCTCACCAGTGGTCAGACATACTTCCATCAGGGTGCTACTAGCGATAGTTGCACATCAGGATCTGGAGCTTGAACAACTAGATGTTAAAACAACTTTCCTACATGGAGAGTTGGAGGAAGAGATATACATGACTCAGCCAGAGGATTTCCATGTTCCTGGAAAAGAAGATTACGTTTGCAGGCTGAAAAAGTCCTTATATGGGCTGAAACAGTCTCCTAGGCAGTGGTACAAGCGATTTGACAGTTATATGATGAAGATCGGCTATAATAGGTGTCTGTATGATTGCTGTGTATACTACAGTAAGGCTGCGAATTATACATTCATCTATCTAGTCCTATATGTCGATGATATGCTAATAGCTGCAGAGAAAAAGTCTGATGTTCAGAAACTGAAGGGTCTCTTAAGTACTGAGTTTGAGATGAAAGACTTGGGTGCAACAAAGAAAATTCTGAGAATGGAGATCTTCAGGGATAGAAGCAAGAAGAAGCTTTTCTTATTTCAGAAAGACTATATTCAGAAGGTTTTGGCAAGATTTGACATGTCTACAGCTAAATCCATAGATACTCCTAGTGCATCAAATGCACATCTGTCTGTTGCGTTTGCACCTAAGTCAGCTGAAGAAAAGGCATATATGTCTCGAGTTCCTTATGCTAATGCAGTGAGAAGTTTGATGTATGCTATGGTATGTACTAGACTTGATCTAGCACAGTCTGTCAGTGTGGTGAGTCGATTTATGGGTGATCCAGGAAAAGAACATTCGCAAGCTGTGAAGAGGGTCTTTAGGTACCTTAAGGGTACATCTGATGTTGGTCTCATTTATGGAGGTGATGCAGAGTGTTTAGTATCTGGGTATTCTGACTCAGATTATGCTGGAGATGTGGACAGTAGAAGATCCATGACTGGTTATGTTTTCACTCTTTGTGGTTCGGTTGTCAGTTGGAAGGCTACTTTGTAGCCTACAGTAATGATGTATACTACAGAAGCTGAGTATATGGCGTTGACATCAGCAGCTAAAGAGGGAATATGGTTGAAAGGGTGGATTAATGATCTGGGTCTACATCAAGATCAAACTATTATGTACTGTGACAGTCACAGTGCAATCCGTCTTGCTAAGGATCAAGTCCATCATGAGATAACTAAACACATTGATATCAGGTATCATTTTCTAAGAAATGGGAAGAGGATAAAGGTGAACAAAGTGGGTACTGCTGATAACCCAGCTGATATGTTTACCAAGCCAGTTTCGCATAGCAAGTTCAAACATTGTTTGAACTTGTTAAATATCTGAAGCATCTGATTGCCTTTAGGGGGCAATATTTGAGGGGGAAGGGAGAAGAGTTTTTCTTGTACATCTGGCACCTATGGGGGTGCATCTGATACATCTGTCTGGTTGAGAGAGAATTCAAGTCAAGGTGGAGATTTGTTGGAATAATGGCTTGAATCAGTTTAGTTGCCACTTCGAGTGACAATACGGGGGTATCCGTTAATCTGTTTGGGCTAGGATTCTGTTTTGGGTCTATGGTCTGTTTTGGGTCTTTCTAGGTTTTCTGTATTAGGTCTTAGAGAGTAATATATAAACTCTCTAAGCCTAACCCTAGCAGTTATGTTATCCTAACAATCTGAACTCTGAATCTGAAACTCTGTAATACTCCTCAACATTAATAAAACTTTCCTTCCTTCTGCCATGTGGACGTACCTAACACACCGTTAGTGAACCACGTAAATCTGTGTGTTATCGTCTTTATTATTCTTTATTTGTTGTTTCTCGTTTCTGTCATAACAATTAGATTATCGATTAGATCCTTCTTCCATTCAATTTTTTTATCATCATACCACTTAAAGAATCCACAACCTTGATTGTTTGTAGATTATCTACAGTCCACGAATTAAAAAAGGCCAAAAGATAAGGACCATACTTGCATTTATTAAAAAAAAAAAACAATGCTCTTCGTCATTTATGCAATTGAATCGTGGATTCATAAACCCTAAATTGAAAAACAAGCAAACGATTGACTAAATGAAGTGAAACAAAAAAGAAGAAGATTATGCTGACATGAAACTAAATCAATTAAAGTTTCTCCAAATCACATTCAACAAAAAAGAAGAAGATAGATAATGCAGAGAGAGAATAAGTATGATAATGAAGAATAACACTCATAGAAGAGAAGAAGAAGACGAGTAAGTGATTGGAATGTTTGTATCTAATGGGCAAGGGATAAAATAGGTAGTCAAATTAAAACATATCATGGAGATTCAAATCTAACGGCTGAGATTGAGTTTTATAGGGTAAAGATGTGATTTGGTAGTGTTTTCAAATCTAACCGAACAATGTGATAGTAGTTTTTAAACATAAATTAACTTGGTAGTAGTTCTTAAAACAGTGCATTACAAAGGTAATTGTTATAAAAAAACCCTTATTGTTATTATTATGATTATATAATTTGGGTCGTGATTTTCGCAGTATACATTTTACTCATTATAGTACATTGTTGACAATTATACCCTTCTCATTTCCCATCTTATTTTCCATCTCTAACCTCTTTCTAATCTTTTATCTCTAATGTCAAAACATTGATTCATCTAAAATTACACAAAGCATATACTTATTTCGTTGTTGTCGACATCAGGCACGGATGCCGTCGGTTGGGGAGGATTGTCGCCGCTGGGGATGCTGCACCGATGGTGTTGCGCCGTTTGGAATGCGACGGTGGTGGTGCGTCGGTGGGGATGCGTCGGTCGAGGAGCTGGCGGTGGTGCTGCGGTACCGTTGGCGGTGGTGCTGATGCGGTGCTGCAATATTACATTGAGTATTATATTGTTGCACTGTGGTCTGTGTACTGCATTAAGTATTCCATTGAATATTGTGATTATTCATTGTGTAATGTATGTAGTACTATATTAAGTATGTTATTAGTTATCCACGTAGTCACTTCGTCGGCCGTCTAACCCCAACTCCGACCATCCCTCTCCGTCACCGCCAGTACTGAATAAAACCTTTAACAATTTAATAATTTAGACGTAATACCCTAATTAAAAAGAAACGGAAAAATTAAAATATAATAAAGAGTCAATTTTATTAAAAAGAAACAGAAAGATACATGTTCTTCATTTAAATAATCGTTCATACCTGAAAAATAATTTTATGGAGTTTGACGTAAGTTAAGGCGTAGAGAGAAGGTAGAGATGAGGTAGAGGGAATTTGCTTTGATGTGTTTTGTGTGAAGGATAGCAAATGGAAAGTTTTGTGTAAAAAATAATAAAATGAGTAAAAAACGTACTGCGAAAATAAACTCCGTATAATTTTTTTTACATTTAGTATTTTATTATTTTATATTATTATTATTGTTGTTGTTTGGGTTTTGTTCAACTCCATTAAGTTCAATTCAGCTCAATTTGGCTCTTATGAGACGAAAAGAACATAGTCTTATTTTCTTTTCAACATAAAAGAAGATACAAACATATACGTTTTTTCCCTTTTTGTCCAGTCAAAATTAAAAATAACATAAAATATAGCAGTAAGTCTCCCTTGAGAGTTGAGACGGATATATCTGTCACAACACAAGTTTCCGATAAGTTAATATCCCACTTGTGTAGTTAATACAAGCCAAGTGATCACAAATGATTTGTCTTTTTCTACCCATGTGGGTAATATTTGACCAATCACAAGATTGTAACTGATATATCCATTACAAATGAGAATTTAGGGAATATAACAACAAAAACCAACCAGTAAGTCTTGCTTAAGACGGGTACTATCTTTCTTAAGCCTAAGAGTGTTCAAATACTGTCATTTGGTGGTAATAAAGATAAAACTTTTGGTATTTCCCAGGCAACAAGTGAAGTGATTTGATTTGTATTTGACCCGTCTTAAGCTTAAGACAGATTGTGTAATGAGAATTTGTGAAAACCAAATGGGATGGACAATACTAACTTTGGGTTTTGTTATCACAAATTCTCATTTAAGACGGATATTATTCGTCTTAAGTTTAGACGGGTCAAATAGCTACCACTTTCATGGATTAGACAAAAATAAAATGCTTAGACCATAAGCAAATAATTTGTCTTCATCGGTGCATCTATGTAAGTAGGGCTCGTCAAACCAACAGGTCGGGCGAGTCGGGTTAGGTGCTTTTGATTTGCAAATACAAAGCTGGGGGCTGGCGGGTTGGGCCGGGAAAGGGGGGACCCGGAGGGCAGGTTTTGGGCGAGTTGGGGGAGGGCTAGGGTTGGGCGGGTCAGGTCAGGTTAGGGTGGGCTGACGGGCTGGGCATAAGAGTTGTCCGAATGGAGAGTCGGGCTGGGTTGGCCCGAGTCTTTGACCAGCCCTATATGTAAGTGACAAGTATTTGACCCGTTTTAATCTGATGACGGATATGTCTGTCTTACTTAGGAGTCGTTTGGTTCGCTATATGAAGATGAAATTCCCGGGAAGATGAAATTCATATGAATTTGAAAATCATGTGAATTGTATAAATGTTGTTTGGTTGAATGCTGGAACTTCAATTCATGTGGGAACTACCACTTACCTAGGGGGACCTAGGTAAGTGACTTCATGTAGGAATTGAATTTCCATAGGAAGTTCCACTTCCCATGAATTGGGCAACCAAACCAGACATCATTTAGCTAATTCACATGATCTTCCAATTCCCATGAATTTAAAAGGCAACCAAACAACCCGTTAATGTTTTGTTATTATGTCGACTCTTAATTAATGACTTGTTTTTTCTTTCTCAAGTAGCAAATCAAATGTGTTCTGTAAACAGATAGGAAATTGAGTCAATCAATTATCCCCCAATTCCACTTCCAACTACAACAATTCAATCAAAAAATTACAAAAATCAAGGGTTTGTTCTTGTTATTATTCTTGTTCTTATGGGAGATGATAAGATAACATCAATGGCAATGGGAAACAACATTAGATCAGATAGAGATCGAGAGCTTCTTATACCTGTTGCTGATTCTTCTTCTATCAACATCAACAATCTTCTTGTTAATCATAATCATCATGATGATGATAAACCTACCTCGTCTGCTTCTTCTTCTAATTATTCTGGTCGTGAGGTTAATTTTTTGTCATTTTTTTGTTATTTTAGCTTAATTCATCTGGGTTTTACTTTAATTTTTCTGGGCATTGATCAAGTTTTGTTCTTTCTGTTTTGGAATTTTTAGGGTTTTTTATTACTGGGTTTTGCTTTGATTTTTCTGGGTATTGATCAGTTTATTTCTTTCTGTTTTGGGAGTATGTGGGGTTTTGATTATTGGGTTTTGCTACAATTTATCTGGGTATTAATCAGTTTTTTGTTCCTGTTTTGAGTTTTGCTTTAATATTCCTGGGTCTTTTGATATCTGAGAAATTTGATCTTAATTTGGATTTATGTGGAGTTTATAGTGTTGTAGACTTGTAGCAGATGTTTGTGTGAGTGGGTGGGTGTAAGAAATAAGAATCAAAATGAACAATTTTGGAGCAATTGTGTGAAAGTTTGATTTTTGAGGAATGAACAAGTTTAGAGCATCATTGTAGAAGTTTAGCTTTGGTGATAAAACATTTGTGTTTTAATTAACCAGTTGAAAAGACTAGAACTGTTAAGATTGTAGAAGTAGAATGTGGTCCAAAAAGGTTCGGATTTCGTTTCGTGTAATTGGTTGCTTGACTGTAGGTAGCTCGTCTATTTGTAGGATGTTTCACGTAACTATGACCGTTGCCGGTTAACATCTCTTCTAATTGGACAGAGACCAAAGCACCCTCCACGAAAAGTGACTTTTCCAGTTAGACGAAACTGGTTTTTGGGATATATTTAGTGGCACTTGTTAGAGGGATATCAGTGGAGGGCCAATGGAGTGTTAGCTCAATTAGTATCATCGTTTGATGGAGGACAATAAGGGGTTTTGGAATTTCGGTTGATCGATGCTATTCTATACAATTTGGTGATTGCAGTTCACTTCATGGTGACTATTGTTGTTTAGTCCCATTGGTCTTTAATCCAAGTAAGATGGGACACGAGGACTTTGAAATGTTCTCTTCAGCTGCATGATTGGAAATTATCTCTGTTGTGTTACTCTTATGTGTATCTCCTATAAAATCTATGTTCTCTTGCATCATTCGCTGTACCATACACACGATCATGAAATCATGTCTGAGAAATACTGGTCATTTAATTGTATTTAGAGCTTCATTGATAGAAAAGTTTCATAGAAATATAGTTTCCTACATCCAAAGGGACAATGACCTCACAGACTTTAGGAAGCGCTATTTATACTTTCTGTGGGATTGTACAAGTATTATTACTACCCACGTCATCCTTTTCTTTTGGGGGAAAAGGGACTACTAAATAAGTAAGCCTAAGCATGAACTTTATTCGGCTGCCTCACCTGCCTGCTGCAAGTGCCGGGAAGTCTTAATGGTGTCATTTAATATGATTGAATGTCGTTCTGCCATCTTTATATTTAGCTGCTCTTGCAAATTTGCAGACTTTCTACAAAATAATCAGAAGTTGGGCTTCAAAGAAATTTATGACAGGATGGTTAGTCATCTTCTGCTTGTGATTGCATTTGCTTGCCTTTCTTTGTGATCGAAAGTGTCTAATTACAGCCATTGTTTTCATCCTTACTCATTTCGTCATTTTTAGCTACTTCCTTCGCTATGACTTTCCACTTTAGTTTTGCCAAGCTTTTTAGGAATCCCCCTATAACTAAAAGAATAAGTCATTGAGAAAATTTTGCCGCTCAAATTTCAAAGCTTGGGTTTGGGCCTTTATTAGCTATAATCATTCTAGAAATACATTTTATACAAATTAGATCCATAAGGGGTTCTATCACCATTAGATTCCTTCAATAGAATATATATTCTTATACAAAATATATTTAGTAGTATTACCATTTATTTCCAATAATTTTTTTTATCACAAATACTCTTCATCAAAATATCTTCAAGTGGAAAAAGGCTAATCTATTTGCTTTATTTACTTTTTATTTTTCGATCATTTTGTTGTAAGGTATTAAGGTATTATACATAAAAGTAGGATATCACAGACCTATTAAAATAATTTTTTGATCTATTAAATGAAAGGTGACTTTTTTTTAAGGTTTTATATATAAAATTTGTTTATTTGTAAGGTCCTACACATAAAAGTTGGATATGACGAATTGCAACGAATTGAAATACAACATTTTTTTTTAACACAAATTATAGGGTTAGATGAATCATTATTAAAATAACTATTTATTTAAGGCTAATAAATGAGTTGTCATTTACATATTGGAACCGTCTTTAAGGAAAAGACTGTCTCATATTTTAAAATTGTCTCATGCAATATTACCCCCAACTAAGAACTAAAATTCCTTAAACGAAGATTTAAAATACCGTGCATTTGCACGGGATGTACACTAGTCTAATATTAAAACAATACATGTTATGCAAATGGAGGGAAAAAGTATTATGTATGAAGGATTTTTTTTTAGCTAAAGTGTTGTTTTTAGACTCACTATTATTGGATTTGAAATATGATGAACGAAAGTCGAAAGAATCTTAAAGTTCTCCACGCTTCAGATTGTATTACTGCTTTCCAACAACAACAAAGCCTTAGTCCCAACATAGGTTTCGGTCGGCTATCATGATTCATGAATCATCATCCGAATCCATTTAGGTTTGAATCCGCCAATGCGTTCAAAGGTAAATAAACAAAGTAAAAGAAAATAGATAGATGATTTTCAAAACAAGTGTCGTTGTAAAAGTTAAAATAAAAGTAAGAAAAGCTTGAAAACAAATATTTAAGTGGCAAATTGTGTGTGTATAACCAAAAAGAGTATAAGTTATTTTTTTTTTATAAAAATAAATAAATAAATCTTTAAGTAAAAAAATATAAAGGGCAAGTAAAAATCTAAAACTCAAACTAAATCAACCAAATAAAAAATGTTTGTATTAGTGCTTTCCAAAATTATAAAATTAGTTCCAAGTTACTACTATTATTATAATGTGTTAATTATTTGTACAATTTAAAGTCATGTTGCATCAACCACATATTGTTCTGGTCGTGGCTTATTGCACATATTATGCCATTGACAATTAACTTTCAAAAGGTCTTGGTGCTGAAGCCATGCACTCAAGAGCACTCTCTCAATGTATTTCATATTTTCATCCATGCCATTATGAACCGCCTTTGTGAATGTATTATCTGTTTTCCTCAAGCATTTACTGATAGTCTGATACCATCATTACTTGTTTTTGCAGTGTCATCCTTTTTCCAATCGCCATCACTTTCTATATAACTTTTTGGTTTATACATTTTGTCGATGGGTTTTTCTCCCCGATCTACACTCATCTTGGAATTGATATTTTTGGTAAGTTCGTATGCTTGCTCTGCCTTCCTTGTCTTATGGACTCTTGGATGTATTTTCTCTACCAGTGTGGGACCACTTTCTTTTAGCCTAATTATATGCTCTTAGATGAGTTCTGTGAGATAACCGCTCCTTCCCTCATTTTTGGGGTTTTAAGAATTGAGGGCGAGATTTTGTCTTACTTGTTTTACTGTCCAGTTATATTGTTTGCTCTACTTATGAATCTGCTGTCTAATTTACATTTTGTACTTTTTCTCAGGCCTTGGGTTCATTACTTCAATAGCCTTCATCTTCATGGTTGGCGTGTTTATGTCTTCATGGTTGGGAGCATCAGTTTTAAGCCTTGGTGAATGGTTTATTAAAAGGATGCCGTTTGTTCGTCATATCTACAATGCCTCGAAGCAGATAAGTTCTGCAATATCGCCAGGTGGATTACTTGGAAATTTTCTTTCGTCTATTTGTAATTGAATTATCTCGGTCATAAGATTGATGAGGATTATTTTCATTTCCCAGACCAAAACACACAGGCGTTCAAGGAAGTTGCCATCATTAGACATCCTCGAATTGGGGAATACGCTTTTGGGTTCATCACCTCATCTGTTACCCTCCAGGTAAATAAATAAATCTAGTGAGAATGAAGAAAACTAAGCTTTTTGAATCAGCCTCTTTTACCCTATCTCATGAGTGAATGCCACCACCGTACATAATAAATGGACTTGTAACATGGATGAGTGTTGCTACTACCAATCCCATTTATATTGCTCCTGTTTAACTTCGGTGGTCAACAAATGCCAACTTTGATCATTAATTTCTCCAAATTTATTTTGGTCATACCTAATGTAAAATTTGTCACATTTGATTCATGAAAACAACTACTTTCATGGTGCCATTTAAAAAGTGTATCTGGTATTTTTGTGAGAAATTATATATTGATGACATTGGTTGACCACCAACATTTAATGGTAAAGATGTAAATGGAATGGAGTATACTTATGCCTTGAATGAGCCTCCAATGCATATATAGTTGTTAGAGTAGGTCTCAGAGACGGTCTCTCAAATTTATTGAGACCAATTACAATTTGAAGTAAGTATGGTTACTATGGTACCAGAAGTCATTAAATTGGTACATATAAAATAAAATGGTGTACGTTTTTTATGATAAGAGATTGTACCAACTGAAAGAGTAATTTTGAGCAACCAATAATAATAAAAGGGTTGCGAAAGATACACAAAGGGGTATGGAGAAAATGGTTGGTGAATAATTTATTGAGACCATCTCTCCCAAGACGTTGTGCATTTGTTAATTTGTTATATAGTATCAAACTGACCTGCGGGTTTGTTTTCTGCTTGTGAACCTGGAGTCTAATACCTCAACTATTGGATGTTCCAGGTGCCGCATATTTTGGCATGTTGGCTTGTAGGTATTTGGTTATAACTCCAGGAGTACAGCTGTTTGTTAATAGTCAAGTTTGCTTAGCAAATTAAAGAGATTTGTTTATTGTAGACGATTGTATCCAACTATCCAAGTATTCTTTTGAAAGTTTGCCTGCCAAATGCTGATTCGTATTTAATTACCTTCTGGTGCATATGTAAGCAGAATTTTTCTGGGGATGAAGAACTGTGCTGCGTTTACGTTCCCACTAACCATCTATATATTGGCGATATCTTCCTGGTCAACTCAAACGATGTTATCAGACCAAACTTGTCTGTGCGTGAAGGAATAGGTGAGTTCTTTAGTTTTCAGTTCGTAATTTCCTAAGTTAAAATAAAATTAAATGAGACTTGGATGTGAGGTCGAAATTATTTGATTTATCACATCTCTTCATGCGTTGTTTTGGATGCAGAGATTGTTGTATCGGGTGGCATGTCAATGCCGCAGATTCTCTCCACGCTAGATCCACAGGTCGACCGAATTAGATCCAACCGAAGCTGAAAGGGAAGATGTTATAGGCTATAGATTGGCTATTTACTGGTCTTACGAGGTGTGAGGAAATGCTTATGCATTCATTCTGTTTATAATTCAGATTTGATATCGGGTTCCTAGAGTTGATTACTCCTTTGTGAAGTTGTATCTTCCTCTTTTTATTTACAATGTGTTATTAGTTGTCTTGTACAATGTAGAAGTTACGCCTTTTTTTTATCCGGAAATTCAGAGGTTAGCGATTTGTTTCTCATCTAAGTTACATATTTGATTCTCATGACCTCATTTAACTTTTTAAAACCTTATATTTTATAATTACCATCATCTAAAATAATTGGTAAATCTTAAAGTGTCGCTATTGGCCGCCTTTAATGTGAGACCGAAACAGTCTTAGTTGTCTCTCATCAACATGTACTGGCTGTAGGTGATGCCTTAGAGGTCCACTACAAGTATAGTAAACAAGAATAGTTCAAAGAAATATTTGTATTAAGTTGTCAATTAGACAAACAAGATCAGTATATGTACAAACAAAAAACAAAGACCACACACGAGTACACCCAATTTTAACTATCCCCACCATGTCCAAAACCCTATCATTGTGTATCATGTGTAGGCCTCACATCTTCCTTCATATAAAGTGCCAACTTGCGCGACATCCCCAAAGCCACCCAGCTTCCGCAACCACCACCAAAGAGGAACCCAACATTGGCAAGAGAAACAAGCGAATTTAGAATGGCACAGTGAATGGCAATGCATACACACCCACATCCGACAAGAAATGGGCACGAGGTTGAAGCACAGCAGAACCCGAGCATGAGAAACTGTCCATAGATGCTTGAGGCTGTACATCATCACTGCCTCTCAATTTTTTGGCAGGCTGCTCTTCTTTCTTGCCAAACAGCCAATCGTCGCCATCATCAAGATCAGCAACTTGTTCGGTTTTCAGCATTGGTGGAACCAAATTCTGAAACAACGAGTTGTAGAGAGTTTCCTTTTTGAGCATCTTCCTCTCGTGAGAAGAGAGTTTCTTGGATGGTTGCTCTCTATTCTCGATCCTGCCACTGGTTGAGGGTTCTTCTCTCGTGGCCAGGGGATCTACTTTCGTTTTCTGGAAAGGACGTAAAGGTTCTAAAACCTTTGCTATCACATTGGTTTGACTGATAACGTCCCTCGTGACCAGGGGTTCTACTTTTGTTTCCTGGATAACACGTAAAGGTTCTTGAACCTTACCTATCACATTGGTTTGACTGATAACCGGGACTGATATAGAACAAGGTCGTAGATCAGCCTGTGATTTTATATTGTCTTCAATCTTACGCGCAGGTATGATGCACGACGTACTAGGTTCATCTCTTTTCTTAGAAGACAGTCGAATGCGAATGATATTCCCTGTTTTTCAAGCAACACATGATTAGTAAGTTCCAACAAGTAAAAGATCCATCAATTTCTTACAGATGCATATAAACGAGAGATCCTCACCAGTTCCCTGAATGCTACTAGCAGGGGACGAAAGCTTTTTCCTCTTGCTACTGTTTCCAGTGCTATCAGAAGAGCAGGAAACATTCTGCAGATCAACCGGCCTGCCATGCTCTTCAGTCAGGTTGCTCCGTTCGAGTACTTCAAAACTCCGTTTGCCGTTAAATTCCTTCTTTTCGAAACCATCAGTATTAAACAGCTTGTCATCGGGTTTCTGCTTTCCATTCTCAATAACAGAATTTAATTTGTCCTTTTCAACCCTTTTCTTGTCCTTTTTTTCTTTCTTGTCCTTTTTTCGGTCTTTCTTGTCACTTTTCCGGTCTTTCTTCTTATCCGAAGATTTCACGCTCTCTTTAACCCTATCTGGAATAGATTTCTCCTTTTGTTCTTGGAGCTTTAGAGCACCACAACAGAAAATTCAGACCATATAATGGCAGCAAGCTAATAAAGCAAGCATGACCAGGATGGGCAAATTTTCACATTCCATTCGGAGTCAACAAATGAAACCGAATGGTAAAACATAAAGGGCTTCAAACCCACATGCTGTTTAACAGAGGTAAGGTAACGGTGCACGACAAGATCATTCAGGAAAATTCACAAAAACATTCAGGAGTGAAAGGTAGTTAAGCATACAAGATAACAGGTCACTTAGAAAACTTTAGCAGACACACCAGACAGCACACAGGAGCAGGAGGTTAAAACCCATTTTAAAACTAAAAAAAATTGATGAAAACATACTTTGAAATCGAACATGAAATATTATAATGTTGGAAGTAAAAAAGTTTTTTTTTTTTGTCAAATTGGGTTTTCAGAAATACATAAACATCACAAAGCGAGTAAAATAAACCCACAACAGCACCAATTCATCAATATCCTACCCTCTTTCAAACATCCTTCCACAAGAAGAATTAAAGTTCACAAATTGACCAAAGATCACACGATAACACCAGCTCGCACAATACAGGCTCCTTTACTACAATATAAGTTCCACCTAATCGCACTTGAAACAACCAATCAATATGAATTAAACCATATGTTCCTATCCGCAAAATAAACTCCATCTGTAACACTTCAACCAACTCATACTCTATACAACCTATATGATTTAAACCATATGAATACCACCTAGTAGAACTTCAAACAACACCTAGCCACATTACGAATTCCATTCTAGTAGCACTCCAAACATCCCCTTGTTCCTAACCACAATATGAACTCCGCCTAGTAGACTTAAGACATACTCCTTCATACAACCGATATATAAACTCGCTTCTACCTAGTAACACCTCAAACACACATTCCTAACCGCAATAGGGATTCCATCTAGTAGCACCTCAAACATCGCGTTCCACAACACATTCCTAACCACAATAGACAACACATTCCTAACCACTAGCAATTCTAATGCTTCAAACACATTCCTAACCGGATAGGAATTCCATTAGAAGCACTTCAAACAACACATACATCGCGAAAAATACCCCATGTTCCCAACTGCATTAGAAAATTCCTTAACCAATGTTCCTTAACACAAACAACTCAACTAACTTTCCACATTATTTCTTCCATTCAACAATATCAATACCTCACAAACCTCGAAGAATCTCAAATGTGCTAATAATTAAACACTAAATAACCACAAATATCATCAAATCATAAACTAAAAATTTTCTGCATCCCTTATATAATACATACATTGTTTGTAACTCAAAAATAAAAATTGCTGTACACTGCTTTGATTGTATTATATTATCCTCAAATTACAACATAACCCATTACAAAAATCTAATATTTACGTTTAAGATCCAATCTCATATATATACAACATACATATATATAAACTAAATCTAAATCTTAAAATACATCATTTAAGATCAATGACATGTCATCAACAACATGAAACTACAAAAAAAACTATATTTTGATAAATTTTTAATTATTATTTGTTGTTTTGGGGCTCAACAAACCTTAATCGAATAGATCAAGGCATCATTTTGATTGCTTGAGCAATTCCTAGAATACCCAGATGGCGGGAATGGAAAACACCTCGACATCCTTGCAAATTTAGTTAACAAAATTCAATCTTTTTCACTTTCTCTTTCTAAAAATAAGAACCCTAAATTTTAAACTAATTTGAGATTAATTAACTGCGACAAAACCCTTGACTTTTATAAAAATTAATGAAAAGGGTTTATAGATCTGGAGGGAAAGAGGCTAATTTGATTGATAATTTGGGGTAGATTTAGATTTTTCGGCGGGATTTGGATTGGAAAACTAAGAAACCCTAGCCGCGTCGAAGAGAGAGAAGACAAATTGGGGAAAAACTCTTGTTTTTTTTTTTAAGGAAACAATAAAATAATAGAGAGAGAAGTGAAAAAAATTGTGAGATCTGAAGCAAGGGGAGGTGTGTGTATATATAGACAGAAATTTGGACCGACTTACTATAATTTCGGTGGGCGTATGAGAATTAGTCATGTTAATTGACGGTTTTACCCTTTAGGGAGGATTGTTAACATGTTAAGTTTTGGCCTTTTGTGGGCCCATGTAGTCCTAGTTGCTTGCACGTTGGATTTATCTAATTCTCCAACTTTGACCATGGGTAAATTATACTAATAAAATACAGTATTATGATTATTTTATAACATAATTTTTAAATTTTATAAAAAATAAAAAGTTATTTTATTACCCATAATATAATACGGAGTACTTCATGTAAGTGGATAAAAGGATGGTTAAAGTGCCGTCTAAGAAATTGTGTATAAATTAAATGGGTGGAATACGTGTAAAAGGACGAAATACTAACTGTTTTATGAGATTCATAAGGTAACATGAGTAGAGGACGTGACGAGTTATAGTCGGATCGGGTTTAAGGAATGAATAATCAACCGAACATTGGTGAGAGGCAAGCTGGCCGGGTTGGTCGGTGTCAGAGAAAGGTGATTCTTAATCGACCCTTGGGCGGGTTTGAATTGATTTGGCCCGCGGGCTTGGCATGAACTTTTTTTTTTTTGTTTCTAGCAAGGCAAGTGGCGAGTCGAATTGAACTCAACTCGGGATTATTGATCTTGAATGATAGGTGGTACCGGGTCTCAAGCGGCTCAATCCGGCTTCATTTTCTACGACTGAGAGGTGGCTCGAGTAGATTCGAATGATTCAATAATTTTTTTTAACATGGAGCACTTATAGTCTTATACTATGGTTATTTCTAATTTTATTTTAAAGTTGAGGGAGTTCTTAGTCCCTCCCTTTTTACCAAGAGCATGGGATAAATTTTGGGAATATGTAATAGTGTGCAAATCATGTATAGAAATCCATCATTTTCTAAAAGCTTGTTATCAATTGATTTAAGGATACTGATTAATATGAGACAATAATCATTGAAACTATTTGGATAAAGTCGGCTCAATTCGTTTTTCGGGTCAGATTTAAGTACTCCGTTCGGGTGCATGTCTCAGATAAGCTCATTCAGTCAAAAAGTTTTTTTGGTACCCTAATGAACAGTCTCAATTATTAACACCCCTACAAATTGTGCTTGAAGGGATCAAACTTGACTTAAATGCTAGGTTATTACAATTAAATTGGTACCTAGACAATTATAAAAGTTATGATCTTAAATATCGGTCCGCCCTCCAATTATCGCACCTCTCCTCCTCATTGATGACCTCCCTTCGTACGACACACCTTCGTCATACTCCCATCTACTGTCGTCGAATTCCCCACTCTCACCCCATAAAACACTTCACCCATTCTCAAAAGTCCACCACCAAATGATAAAGGATGAGACCATCACATAAGATTATTCATGTCAAAACAATTATAATCAACAAATAAAGTAAGTTTTCCCACATTATTAATGATCATTTATCATCACTAAAAATATAAGACGAATATTGTGTAATTTTGAGTAAACTCAGTCAAGTAAATATTCTCAGCTCAATGAACATAAAACATGAATTACTGTCAAGGTTTTGTCAAAAGAAAAATGTAGACAGAGTGAATAAAGCAATTTCTCTGTTTGCATGATACTCATAATGTATACCAACATATCTTGTTATCACAACTGGGTTTCTTAGCATTCACAACCGGACGAGCTTTGAGGCTGTCCTCTGCCTGTCATGTCGACGGTGTCCGGGAGATACCTTCAATCACATAAACAATATGGTTAGTATATTTCATTCGGATTACATGAAGCTACAAGGAAACTTTTGAAATTAATGGGCTTCAACCCCAAATCAGGGGTACGACCAAGAATGAGGGACACTAAGTTAAGATTCGTGAACAGTTGCCATCAGCCGAAGATGCAAAAGAGAACGGCCCGCCAGTAAGATGGGGTGAGAATTCGGGGGGTGAAGTGATCTAATAACATTTTAAGTTGAGACCCTCCGAGAACCCTTGCAACAGTTGCAAGCTTTCTCATGCCTGATAATAGGAGGGTCTTACACATAATTAGCTGTAGAAACGTAGGAAAAAATTCGATATCACTTTAATCATGTGTGCTTGATCCCAAAACCACAAATGGGATTGGGATTGGGACATGTCTATGATCATGCTTTATGGTTGGCCGGAAAGGCAGAAACAACCTCATTGTGAGCCGCCCCCCTTATCATGCTACTCTCTGGAGCTATTGGGCCATTTTGGGGTAACGTTGTCGTTGGAGGAAACAAAGCTTTAGATTCAGGCCACAGGTAGCTCAAGTTGTGAGCCGTTTTTATTTTAGTTGGTCCACAACATCAGAGATACATAAATAGATGAGATACTCACAATTCTTCTTCAGGTTCGTTTGTGATGGCATTCTTGGCTATACACTGGAACGCCTCTTCAACATTTGTACCATCTTTAGCAGAAGTTTCGAAGTAAGGAATATTCCCCTTGCTCGTACACCATGCTTTTGCTTTCTTTTCTGAAATCTGAATCCCAATAAAAGTACATCAGCATTGGCTTACAGATACGAAGTAGGAGTCTAGGACTAACTTAGTAGGCAAGACCGTCTTACTAAACCTAGCCAAACTAAAGTTGTTTCAACCTAAATAACTCAAAGCTTAGTCACATATATGACATATAAAGTAAAGAGTTCTCTCATATGAGAATTAGCGCAAAGAAAAACATATAGCGCAAAACACCCCATTAAGGTAGGTATCCCGTCGAAAAAGAGTATCGTAGATTTTTTATTTTACTCAGAGTTAAGAAAGAAAATATTGATCATTTCAAAATATACTTCAACTGGTACATGCAACTATGCAAGAAATAGGCCAATTCATCAGCTTTTTGTTCAATTTCTTGTGGAGTAAAATTTTCATCCGTACGGGTCAAAGGAATGCCCCCGGGCCTCTTATTTCGAGATAAAGGACACGTCGTCGTCGAGTATAAAACTATGA
Organism: Heliosperma pusillum; assembly: GCA_022085475.1. Taxonomy (NCBI): domain Eukaryota; kingdom Viridiplantae; phylum Streptophyta; class Magnoliopsida; order Caryophyllales; family Caryophyllaceae; genus Heliosperma; species Heliosperma pusillum. Next base: position 56,554 of record JAIUZE010066429.1, read on the forward strand.
ATACCCTCTAAATTCTGTTCTAATAGACTAGCATGAAAACATAAAGAGAATGACAGAATCAATATGACAAAAAGCTTAATTTTAGAGAGAGATTCCAAATGAAGAAGTAAATTATTACCACTCTGCCGGTCCCACCATCAATGTCTATCTTGTTCCCAAGCAAAACAAAAGGAAAGTTGTCGGGATCCGATGGGCTTGCCTGTAATACAAATGAGAGCATTTTCTAGCATTAATTCCTCCTTCCAAACAATTCAAATCAGATGCCCGTCGTTAGTGACTACATCCTACCTGCAGTAAGAACTCATCTCTCCAGCGATTCAAATTCTCAAAAGATTTTGCCACGTTTACATCATAAGTGAGAACACAGCAATCAGCACCCCGGTAAAAAGCAACCCCTAGGCTCTGAAATCTCTCTTGTCCAGCAGTGTCCCAAATCTGCAATTGGGCCAAGACACAGATGCTTAAGTTTGAGAGGATAAATGGAGACCATACTCTCAGTAAAGTGAGTAAACAACCAAAAAAGACGCCCTGGAGAATCAGCGATGTGTGGTAATTGTTAAGCCATGCCATTCAGAATAAAAGATCTCAAGTACAAGCATACAAATACGAATCCCTCAAGTACACCAGAGAGAGATATAGATAAGGATAATAGGTGTCTGGTAATGTTGTAATTGAAAACCAATACGGAATTAGGTGAACAAAAACTCAGTCCAGTAATCTACTTCAATTAATATAAACTTAAACACTGCCAAAACAGTCGAGTAGTTATAGGTTAAGATCTAGGTTACTCAAGCTTGGTTAGAAGTATTTGACACCGATACGTGTTAAAGTCGGCTAATTTAAGAAAAGCCGTGGTTTGGCCTCATATGAAGTGTCTAAGTTTTATTTATGTACGAGTGTCGGCCACAAGCATGCAAGATAGTATGAAGAGTCTCAGTAACATAGGATAACACTTCTTCATAGTTCATACTATAAAAACCACTCAAAGTTTTACGCAAAAATACACTCTACCACATTATATTATCCCTCTTTCCAAACCTATTCCACTGTCTCCTCACATCTACACCCCATGTAAAAGCAGAGGGGAGATAAGAGAGATTTAATTGGTTATTCAAATGGTAAATTTGTGTGGTCACAAGTGGTTGTGGTCATGATCGGCGCAAGGAGAAGTGCGTGTAGGCTGTGGGATGATCGGCAGAGCATGACAGATAGAGGTGATGGTGATGGTGATGGTGGCTGTGGAGGAGAAACGAGGGTATGTAAGATATTTCTATTGGCCTTCGAATTTAATTCTCAAGAGGTGACCATCGGTTTTGACTGTTTCACCAAGAAGTACAAAGCTCCATAGTACATGAAAGCTTCAATTAGTGTGCATACTGTGCGCTAAGAAAACACAAAGAGAAGACACATAAGGGTCGACAGAGAAAAAAGTTTGCATGCTCTGAAAAATGCCCACTCCATCTCCAGCTCGCTCATTAAACCAATCATGACGCTAATAAAAGATCTCCTCACCCATAAAAGCTCATATGAGATTGTCTTTAATGCGAGACAAATCAACTACTTCGTACAATATAGTCATATAACTGATAAGGATCACATGATTTGATATGGTTGGTCTGAGATGTGAGACTCACTACTCCGAACCCTATCAAAATCTTTCCCCGATAGCAAGAAAATCATTTGCCAGCAGAGTAGATGCCAGATCACAATCTGTTTGCTGCATTAAACTCTGATTTGAGTATATCCGACTTCCTTAAAGACAAGCTCAAAGGAGTATGGAATCAATAATCAAATACCAATTGGGATATTTTGATGAAATCCTACCATCTAATAAGCACATACTCAGGGTGGGAACGTAACACCGCGTAGTCTAAGAAGCAAATTCAGATCAAAATAAAGAAAATTACTGAAACTAGCATGAAATCAAGTGATCAGCAATTGAGCAAATTCAGATCAACATTGGCAGCGCAAATTAAACCGTACCTGCAATGTGAAAAGCCTATCCTCATACTGGAGTTCTTTGGTCAAGAAATCAGCACCAATTGTAGCTTTATACTGATTACTGAACTTCTTATTCACAAATCTAAATTTCACCAAAGTTAAAGGACAAAATCCAAAATCTCAATCATCATCATCATCAACATTACCCTACTGCCTCTAACGAGGGTCGGATGTACGCAGTCTTACCCTGTACTAGCAACACAAAGAGACGGTTTCGAATGACCCAAAATCTCAAATCATCATCAATTAAACCAGTAAAACATGCAAAAAAATTGGACAAAAATCAAGGATACTGATTCATAAGAGAGGTCTTCCCAACCCTACAAAAATCATCATCAAAACAACAAAAATCATCCAACCCATTATACAATTACACAAGAAAATGAGAAAAAACCAAAAATTAAATAAAAAAACAAAGGGAAAAAAAAAAAGATTACCCACTATCACCAAGGATGATGATCTTGAGAAGCTTGCGCCTTCGAGAAGCCATTGAATTCAAAAAATCAAAGAGTACCCTTTTGAAGAAGAGTTGCTCAAAAGTAAGGAGAGATGAGAAAGATGAAGACTTTGTGAGAAGGGGCAAAAAGGTGAAGTCTTTGTGTTGTAAGTTGTAAGGGTGAAAAACACACCAAATGTGTTTATCAATGGCAGCTGTAATTTGCTCACTTTTAGTAGACTAGTCTTTGTTGTTATTCACTTATTATTTACAAATTCTTATTTAAGACGGAGGTATCCGTCTTCAGCTTAAGACGGATATCATATTCTCTCACAAAATACCCATCAAGGGTGAGTGGAGAGCACATGGGGGGTGCCCACCTTGTCCCCTCTACTCATTTCCTCTCACAAAATACCCGTTGCAAGATCCGACCCGTCTTAAGCAAGACCTACTGCTTATTATTAGTCTTCTTAATTAATTATGTGATTACTTTGTTATTTAGGAGGACTCTTTCTATTTTTGGATTTTTATTTACGATAAGTCGTCAACAAGAGCATTATCTCAGTGCCTTAATAGTTTCCGTAAAAAGCGAGGCAAGGAGTGTCAGATGTACGCACTCTTACCTTCTACGGAGTATTAGCAATACAAAGAGACTGTTTTTGAAAATAACACAAGATGAAAATTGCGTCGAAAACTATATCAAATGAGTGGTACTTTACAAGTGAAAGAAGCTCAATTACCTTTAGTGAGTCATTTTGCTTTATTTCATCATAATTCGGAACGAAAGACTAATGAGTTTTTGGCTTCATAGAAAAATGAAACTTATTTAAAATCGTATTAATTTAAATAAAAAGAATACTCGTATTAATTTTTGGATTTAAAATAAAAATGCTCGTATTAATGTGAGCCGTTTTTTTATAGTATTTGTTTATTTCAATTGGGGTTCATAGATGGTATATCCTTTAACTTTAGGTTCAAGGAAGAATTGTCAGGTCGCTCAAGTAAGTCACCAAGCTTGTGTTCTTTTGGACCGGAGCTTTTTAAATTGAACATAATTGAATTTCACTTATAAGATTTTAAGTGAAAAATAAAATGAATTAAGAGAAAGTGAACTAATGTTAAATGGAAATGAACGAAGACTAAGTTATTTAGAGAGTAAAAATACGAGTATAAAAGCCTAAATAGCCGATGTTGACATATTATTTGAACTCAAGTTAAAAGTTAATAATTTATAACATAAAATAGATTTAGTCTAATATCTGTATTTTGCTTAATGCTCTAATAGTAAAATGCAATTTAGGAATGTGATAAAAACAATATTCCTTAATAATTTTTTAGCTTATGTTGTGCGTTTCATATTTAGAATATTAGATCCATACATTTTTTTTTATCTTAGTCATTATGATAACCGCAACCCAATAATAATCGATTGATATAAATTGAGGAGGCCAAGATTACATATACGCAACCTTACTACGAGTCTATGACGTGCCATTGAGTACAAGAGCCGTGATTTTTTGTATACTATTGTTCCATTATCTACTTTAATGAACCCCATTATAGAATCAAGAAACACACAAAGTTAAACTAAAATGTAGAAATGTTATAATGAAGCAATAATATGGACAATCACTTGGTAAGGAAAAAAAAACATAATCACTTGGTCGAATCAAACAAATAGTAGACCTATTTCGCCCTATTAATTATTAAACAACAAATCGATTAAACCTGGTATAAGGCCCGAGTCCTTTTCTTATGACTGCATTTGGTCGGATCAGGTTATTTTGGGTATGTTTCGGTGTGTTTTTATCAAGTCAGTTAAGGATAAGGGTCATTTCTGGTCAATTTGGATCACAGGTCAGATTCAGATTCAGATTCGTATGTTTGGGTAAAGGTTGGGACGGTTTTCCTAGGTCTACTACTAGTAAGACACGATAAAAAAAACTCATTTGTGTGTTCATCCTCGTTCTTGATGAATGTAGTATCAAATCGGTCGTTGAGATTGTCTGATCACTTTTGTGATCTCTTCAGTATTCAATTCTCGAGTTGTTTCCTCATCGCTTGAACTAGACGCATACAATCCAAACTCGCTTGTCGTTCCATCGTGTTCCTCAGTAATGTCTTGCTCTCTGGTACCCGTGCTGTCCAATCTACTAGTTCTCCTCTTATACTTCTTGCCACTTTGCTCTGTACTACTTCCATAGTCTACTGATGTTCCAATGGAATAGCTTGCACTGTATTCTGATGAAGTGTCGTCTATGTTCGCCGAGCTTAGGTCACGCATAATTCCTACCCTCAGCTCATCGAGGGATATGTTCCCTTCAAGGGCTCGAACAACCTGATAATTATAATGCAAATATGCAATGTAGCTAATCAACTTAGACAAACAAATCGAGGATTTTCACTGATTTTTTTTAAAAAATATTTCTAAGCTTCAGGGAGGGTGGCTAACCTCCCTCGCTTCAGCACTGGAATAAAGCAAATTGACTCACTAAACTATTTACGCTTTTGGTTTTGTGAAATATTAGAGTAGCTGTCGTGCCTGTTATTCACAGACAGATGCAGGCAGATAGGGGGGCACAAGGGTGATTTTTATGTTAATGTTTTTCAAACTCCGGTACCATTCTATGATTTTGCTAACTCTTTCAATAAGGAAAAATCTATGTAAAAATATGTGTTTAGTAGAGTACCATCCTCATTTTTGGTCTGCGCCGTGCTGACTTACGAACACATGTAGCAGCAACATGCACCATTCGGGTCATCTCAGTATGATTGAAACAATACTGAATTTGTGGATCGACAAGGTAATTGTAGTTCTCGCTCTCAATAGCAGTTGTCAGCAAAGGTCTTGCCTGCATTGCAATTCGACATAGATTATATGTAAAGGCGTGTATTATATTTTAGTTATGGAGATCCTATACTTGGATTACTCGTGCCTAGCACTTGTATTCGAGTCTGAGTAACATAGATTATATGTAAAGTCATGGTTAACGAAAGTTACCCAATCTACTAGACAGGTGGCTTCTGCTGTTTTGTAAAGCGGTTTATGTCCGGTAATCAATTCTAGAAGCAACACTCCAAAGGAGTAAACATCAGCCTTGACTGTGAGTTTTCCAGATGCAGCATATTCAGGAGCCATGTATCTGTGAGCATAAGATCAAGTAAAAAAAAAAGGATAATCTTACAAATTTATTCAGTAAGATATTTGAGGAATTGGAGACCGAAAAAATGAATTAATACCCAATTGTTCCCATAACTCGAGTTGATACATGTGTTTCAAGCAAGGAGTAAGACTTTGCTAGTCCGAAATCAGCAACCTTAGAGTCACAGAATCGTCAGTTGTAGCAGAAAAGAGATGAACACAAGAAGTGCAGAATGTTACCGATATAAGTAAGGACTAAGGAGCAGTTAAGGTGGGTGTGTGTGTTAAACTCACCTTTGCTTCAAAACTGTCATCGAGGAGTATATTAGCTGCTTTAATATCGCGATGAATTATTGGTGGTTGACCTACACCATAAATGTCATGCATGTTAAAAACATCGACTGACTGAATGCTCTCTGATAAGAGTAATAAGCGTCGACCTTGTATGGTTTAGTGGCGGTATTTGTTGGCTATGGAATATGATGCGGCAAAGCAAAATGGCAGTATTCGTTGACTATGGAATATTTATTAGCATCATCCAATATGACAATAACATTAGGTCCGTCCCAAAAATTTGGGGGGACTATAAGGAAGTTCAAACATGTCGAGGATTCGACAGGCACCTCTCCTCACTTAAATGTCGGACAGGGTTCGCCAGTATGCTAAAATGAAATATTTTTTATAGATGATTGCTCCTTCAAAATGAAAGGGCATTGTTCTGAGAATCTAATGGACCGGTCTCTTAAGGTAAGGTTGCGTAAATTCTAACCCCCTTATTGCTCCTCCATAGGCGAAAGGCTTCAAATCAGTGGGATAGTATTGTTGACATAAAGTTATAAGAGCTAAGATAAAGTACTTACAGTCCTCGTGCAGATATGCTAATCCTTTCGCAGCTCCGATAGCTGCCTTAATCCTAGTTTGCCAATCCAATGGAGGCTGCCCTTTGCCTGAAATGCGTAGGTTCTATTAGATGCAAACACAAAAGTTCTTTATAGAGGTGATCAAAAGGGGACTTGGATTGGGCACGGGTTGGAACAATGTGAATTTTAGGCTCACGGACAAGCAGATTAAGGGGTCTGGAGCGGATTATTGTATAGGCTCCATACAGCAAAAAAAAAACTGAGGAATTTTGCACAGGAACAGCTGGACAGGTCTAATGGATCGTGTCCAATGAGAGGGGACAACCCATGAACAGGTTTCGACTACTCAAACAGGGGAATTTTATAAAATGTTGTATTGTCTAACCATGAAGATGAAACAGTAAAGTCTTGTTTGGCACAAGTTCATAAACAAGCAATCTCTGGGAGCCAGTACTGCAATACCCAACCAACGAAACCAGATGCCTATGATGAATTCGGCTGATAGTTTTAACTTCTGCCTGAAATTCTTTTTCTCCTTGCCTACTATCACCTTTCAGAGACTTGACTGCCACCTCTTTTCCAGTAGGAAGGATCCCTTTATGGACAAACCCAAACCCACCTTCTCCAACGATGTTGCCTTTCGAGAATCCATTTGTCGCAATTACCAGCTCCTCGTAACTAAACACGGTCTGTGAAGAACTTAATGAAGAAGCTGAGGAGATAGAGCTCGTTGAACTTTTGGGACTTTTGTTTATGTAAGGTGGCAGAGGGGTTGGATCCCGTCGTGGTGGCTGTCGTGGTGACTGCCTTGGAGGTGCAACAGCAGCAGCAGGTGGTGGCGGCGGAGAATTGTTCGGCACCGTGCGATGTTCAGCCATTCTTGGTGGAGTATTCTGCTGCTGCCTTTGTTGAACTGGCCTGCCATTTTGGTTACCTGACAACACACAAATCTCGATTATTTTAGCTAAACCGTGATCTGAATGTGATGCAATTAATTACATTTGACAAATTATTCTTTTTTTTTTATGTAAAGGGAGCCACAAGGGCGATTTTGATGTTAACGGGATTTGAACCCAGCTCATGAGCATCACCTCTCTTGACTTTACCAACTAAGCTAGTTGACATTTGCACAAATCTATTCTATCGAAAAAATGGAATTTTGATCACCAAAACACTGCTGAAAGAACAAACCTTTTACTTCAGGGGGATTTTCAACCTGGAATCTCCGACCACCCGCCTCGTCCCTTCTACTTCTTTGGCGATAGCAGCAGCAGCAGCAACAAATAATCAAGATTATCAACACCACTGCAACTCCTGCAGCAATAGCAACCAGAACCGAAGTAGCTACATTTAGGCGTAGGTCTCCGATTTGAATCAACATAATTGACAATTATGACCAAAACATCCCAAGAGATTGTTCTGATCCTACTATATGTGCCACAAATAGAAATAGGAAATATGAATTAGCAAGGTTGACAAAGTAACAGGAAGTCATTTTCGAATATGTTGTCATTTTGAAAATATGATTATGTCAATAAGTTTGAATAATCATTTTAATTCCAACTATACTAATACTGTCAATATAATGCCAAGTAAACAAACAAAAAGAATTCCCAGACTTTGTCAATGAGAAAACAATATAGTGAAAAACAGTTGATAATTTCTTCAGCATATACCATACAACAACAACATTCTCCTGTAACTTGCGGGATAAGGGAGGGTCGGACGTACCATGATGTTAAATTTTGCAAACGGTTAAAAACAGTTGATGGTTTATTCAGCTTATACCATGACACTCCCTTCGTACACCGAATGCTCTCGGAAATGGCAAGGTACGGACCTACGGTGGGTCGGATGTGCTCACCCTAGAGTGGCCTTGTCCCAGCTTTATTTACGAAAGACGCTTTTGGATGACTCGTAATGAAAATTACATTCATAATTGTGTCGAAGGTTGTCACCTTACAATTAAAAATGCGGAGTCATTTTACTTTATTCATCGTAATAACAATATCACAAAGTCAGGGTTAAACGATCAAAGACTAATTCAAACAACAAATCCATAATTTAAGGAAGCATATGATTAATATCAAATGGTAAAAGATTAAAGTCCCCATCAATTCATTATCAATCAACTCCTAAAAATCAACTTGGCAAGGTCAACTCAAAATTTAAAAAGTATTCATCTTCTATAACAATGATCAAATACAGCCTGTTCTCTGCAAATATTTTATGAACCATGAATAAGAAATCAATGCTATAGTCATAATTACTCGCTCCGTCATTTTTATTTGTTTATCTTTTATATTCTTTGCGAGATATTTAATCAAAGGTAAACAAATTATTGAGACGGAAGGAGTACAAAATTAGTTACTACGGAGTATAACAATATTCATACAATCAACATAAATGTAAGAAAGATCATAACTTGGTAAATGGGTTACTCAAATTGGATCAAATTTAACGGAATACTAAAAACCCAGATCACTGACAGCTATTTTTTGCTCTTGAAACACTTTTAGTTACATGATCATTATTTTTAATCAAAACCCCCTTTTTTCCTTTGAAAAAGCAGCAATTTTTCTGGGTTTCAAAAGAAAAACATGATGCAGGTAGATTTTTTTATTAGACAGACGGAATACGCAACCGCTATCTTTTTACTGGGTGTGTTATGTGCATAGGTTAACTTCCGGGTATACGTAGTAGCCCGAAAGAATTGAACTTAAGACCTATGATTAAAACAAACAAGTTAGACGCTTAGACCTCTACACAACTTCGGTAGTTGGTAGCATTGTCTCACGGTTCATTTACGGGGAATGAGTCAGGGTCTAAGACCGGTTGAAAATAGAAAGGCGTAGTCACCAGTTAGACGCTTAGACCTCTGCACACATTGTATAATTTGAGACGATGTCTTAGACGAAATAGAATAAGCCCATAAAATATCACTTACAAACCAGTAGAGAGACCATTTTTATAATTAATTTGTCGATAGAAATTTAACTATGGTTAATCAATCACCGATAAATAATCTCGACTGAAAAACACTCATGTATGGATCCTTACTCCTTTCTCAATTATAGCCTTGTCTTAGGATCACACTTTAAAACGATTCCTGTATTAGAGAAATAGGAAAAATCCTTCGGTACATCGAAGTGTATCATGTCACATAGGCAGGTGCGCGCGCATCCATCCAAAGTATATACATTGGAGGTGAAAACCAGTTACTCCATGCTTGAAGAAGATTTCAAAAAAATTGGGGGAAAAACAAGTTAATCAAGTAATCTTTAAGTAAAAAATAAACAGTTTATATTTCCAGTTTCAATTAGCCTGCTAGCAGCATTTCTTCACATCATAGGCCATCTCCTCCATCTTTCCCATCTTTTGCCTTCCTTGTCTCCATCTCTCGAGTCGTTTCTTGACTCTGTATTTCACTACTTAAACCAGACGGGTACATACCGTACTCGCTGGTGGTCCCATCGTACTCACTGCTGCCATTGTCTTTGTTTGCAACTGCTACCTGCTTGAGTCTTCTCATGTCTTCCTTGTATGGACTGCTATCATTTTCTGAGCTATGGGAGGTGTACATTGAATTGTACCTGGGTCTCAGGGCTTCATTGTTATCAGAGCTATGGGAGGTGTATGTTGTACTTGGTCCAGCTCTTACGCCTTCATTGTCATCGGTCAGCGATAATTCTCCTTCCAATGCTCTAACTACCTGCTCATATATCAGGCCAAATTCACAATCTGAACGATTTGTAAAGTTGCGAGAGTGGAGATCGGACATGTTATCCAGCCATCCAATTGGGTTATCTTTCGTATATAGAACATACCTGGCCCATACGTGGTCGGCGCTGAGCTGTGTGACGCAAGCAAGCTGCAGCACAGACAACCATGCGAGCCATTTCACTTGGATCATATTTGTTTAGTAACTGTGGATCCACAAGAGAATCTAACTTCCTGTCCTCCAAAAAACGTTTCAGCAAAGGCCTTGCCTGCAATTAGCAAAGTAAAGCGGCTCATTAGCGTTTAATTGAGTCCGGAGTGAGATTTCTACAATTAGACCGAATGCTTAGTTACCCAGTCCACGAAACTGTCATTCATGTAAGTATGTGCTGTGTTAACAGGTGGGCACCCTGTAATTAGTTCCAGAAGTATCACCCCGAAGGAGAAAACATCAGATTTATCAGAAAGTTTGCCAGTTGCAGCATATTCCGGAGCCAAGTAACTGCAAACATCGATAACATGGAATAAACTCAGCTCTCATTTTAAACAGCCTGAACAAAAATTTCCAGTTCTAATGCAGCTTATTTTCGATTATTATGTTCACTTTACTCGGGTTGATTAGTTTTTGCCGGTCTAAAAGATGTAAAAGGCGGTACATACCCTATGGTCCCCATCACACGAGTCGACACATGAGTATTACCATCAGGAGAAATCTTAGCGCGCCCAAAATCAGCAACCTGAAAGAATGAATAAAAGCAAACTTAGCCCCAAATAGCGAATTTTATCACCAGCTTGTGAAATATCAAGAAACTGGAGTTCCTAAGATAACGCTAAAGTAAACTATTTTTCAGAAAACTCGCCTTTGCCTCAAACTTGTGATTTAGAAGAATATTGGCTGATTTAATATTTCCATGAATAATCTTAGGATGACCTACAAAAACAGGAAGTGAAGAGATAATTATAGTTGGCTTCAAACACAATAGCTATGTTGCTCGGGGTCTTCAATATTAGATCGCATACCCGTGTCGGACACTGGAAACTTGGGATGTGGGTAGGACAGACTTCCTTTTAGACTAAAAAAAAACATGCTTTTTTCCGTAAAATAGAAGAATCCGACACTTGGATACGCACCCGTGTCGGATACTTCTAGCCAAGTTCGAGCATCATAGCACAATAGATTAAAGTGATAAGACCAGTATTAGAAGGGAAACTAACAATCCTCATGCAAATATGCTAATCCTTTTGCAGATCCGAGAGCAATTCGTAGTCTTGTTGGCCAATCCATGGTTGGTTGTCCTTCACCTACAATAAGATTAACCAACACAAATGTCAACCGAAAAAAAGAACTTGTTGGGAGTTTGGTTTTATATAGGTTTCCGACTCAGGTCATAAGTATCAACACTCGATAAAACTAGTTAGGTTAGCTGAAAAAATTATGTGCAAGCAGGAAAACTAACCATGAAGATGGAACTTCAAGGTACGATTAGGAACAAACTGATAAACGAGGAACCAATGTGACCCAGTAATGCAATATCCAACCAAAGAGACAAGATGTTTATGATGGACTCGACCAATTATTTCGACCTCCCCCTGGAATTCTCGCTCTCCCTGCCCACCACCAGAATTAAGCGACTTGACTGCGACTTCCATCCCATTAGGAAGTATACCTTTGTGAACATGCCCAAAATCACCTTGGCCCAGCGTGTTAGCCTCGGAGAAGTTATTAGTTGCCATTGCTAAATCATTATATGAAAATGTACTTGAATACCCGAGTGAATTCCCTGGGGAAGGGGGTGGAAACAGGTTTTCAGACGCCATGCTAGACCAAGAACCTGGTCTACTGCTCATAAAAGATGCAGGAACTGGTGGTCGTTGGGGGGAAGGCGGTCTAGGTGGTGGCCGTGGTGGAATTGTTGATCGAGGAGAAGGTGGCACCGGATAATGCTCAGCTGGTGGAGAGTAGTTTTGCTGCCAGTGTTGCATTTGGCCACCATAATGACCTTCTAGCATTCATAAACACACAATAAAATCAAGGGTACAACACAAATTCATGGAAAAATAACTCAGAAATATATACACTGGAGAAAAAAGTACGGAGTAACACCATAAGTGGCTGTAGACTAAATTTTACTTAGACGACTTTTATAACGTTACAAAAATAGCATCACCCCAGTGCCTCAATGGCTCGGCATACGGTAGACTAGCAGGGTAGAAGACATCATGATTGTTAAAAAAAAAAGTATGTTAATACAAAGATAGCTCCGAATGACACCATACTGAAAATTGATATCGTAAACTGTCAAAATTACTAAGCCATGATTTTCACTGTCAAGAACAAAATTCACATTTATTATGATTCGGAAAACATGATAAATAAAAGAAATTGTCAAAATTCTGAAACCTTGAGAAGGGACGGAATGTGATAGAGGAGGAGATATGTAGTAACTTTGACGACTACCATAATCATCTCTTCTTTTTCTCTTCTTTCTAGCACAACACACACAGATTATACTCGCGACCAATAATAACGCCACTCCTGCTATCGCTACCCCCACTACCACTCTCGTTGAAATTCCATTAATACCCCAACTGTTTCCACTCCCTCCTCCTGAACCAGAACCACTGCCAGCACTAGGAGAATGTCTGCCTGGTGGTGGCGGGTGGCTATGGGGCCGTGGTGGCGTAGAATGGGAAGGTGAGGGAGGGGGTGGTGGTGGTGGTGAGGCAGAGGGGGTTGGTGGAGGAGGAGAAGGAGATGACAGTATGGGTGGCGGAAGGGTTGGAGGAGAAGCGGTGGGAGGAGGGGAGGAAGCGGAGGGTGGAGGTGCAGTGGAGTTAGTCGACGGGGGAGAGGACGCCGGCGATGGAGAAACCATTATGATCAATTAATGGTGGAGACTAAAAATTTACTAATGAAGCAACAACAATTAATGTTTCATAAGATACACACATTGTTTTCAATTATTCATGATTTCTCAATTTCTCAACTTTCAACTAAGATATAAATAATAGTCATTGATTTGAGATAGTTTTGGAAGATATAATATACAACATCGTCTAGATTTAGAATGAAATATGACACGTAAATTGTAAATAAGGAAACAAATATTTTGAATGCATGCATAATTCAAGCAATGCAGTAACAGTTTGGATCCTCTAGAGTTATAAACATGGCAGAGTTTATTCAAAATCGTAAACAAAATATTTACTCCATATTTTTTTTTGTATGAATTAGGAATATCAGTATATATTATTATCTTTTTTATAGAAAATTCTATCTATTCTGAAAAATACTGAGTATAAATTCTAGAGGATCCTAACACAAAAATACTATATCTTCTATTTATACTCGAAAGTATGATTAAGGCGGGGGTGCAGACAATCGAAACAGCATACATACTTGCCACTAAAAGCTTTCCCTAATAAAACGAAATAATCTCGGCATGTTCAACATCAGTAAAACTGTAAGAGAATTTGAAGAACTTGGGTGTGAATGCAATCGATCAGAGTAGTAACTAGCAATGATTTTGAAAATTGACTGATACCTGGTCGTCAAACCGCAAGCTCCTCGTAGCGAAGCTGTGACTACAGCAATCAGAATTCTTGGTGCATGGTGGCATGTAAATGATGGCCTTTCTGATACCGCTTCACTACCCGCATGGACAATGGATTTAGCCACTGTTTCTGGGAGTTCAGAAATGATGTTGAACATTGCTTGTGTTCAGGACTTGAACCACTACACCTGGAAAGCATACAGCCATGTTATCTACAATAACACCCCTCTTTATTATGTCGAGTGACTTATCTACAATTACCATGCCCTTCGCCAATTGTATGAGCCGGGAGCCCTTGCAGTATTGCAATACCAGTAAAGACTAATCGTATTACAGTTAAGTAATGTACCTCAATAATAAATCAGTTAGCACTTAACCCCATGGCTGGGTATAGCGGTTAGGACTTCTATGTTAGTCCGCCTGCACTGCTTTAGGATTGAGGCTTGAAGCTGCAGTAGACCATAATTTTGTCAACCTATCGCTGTGAAAAAATCAGCACACATAGAATAAGGCCGGAAAAACACACACTGTAACTAAAGTTTGATTCAAATTCATGATAATCAGCACGCATAGAATAAGGGGACCTTGTTCATGTGAAGAAGGAAACTTGTATAGTCATGTGTAAAGGGAACCCAAGGTCACAACTCACGATCACATAGTTGTTTGATATCTAATCGGTTAACTGCAACAAGGATCGGAAATCTTTATTCAACCCGCATTATTTATCTACCATATACAAAGCAGTTTACAAAGATCTGTCGATACTCAAAGGCTCAAAGAGATCAGGATAATAATACAGCAGGTAAGAGTATTCGCAAACTTTACACTGTTGCTAACCACTCAATTCTCAGCAATTAAAGTGGCATTATGTTCAGACCACAGTGAGTATCTCTTAAACCTCGAGCACCCGAATTGAAATCTTTCTGGATAAATAATAACACAGGGAAATGAAACAAACTACTGCTTGTTCAGAGTTATTTGGAGCAACAACGCTATTTGAGCCACGAGAGCAGTCAAACAATATAAGGCGAAGAGGGATTTAAACCAGTCACCTAAGCCTAAACAATATCTCCGTTTTAACCACCAGTCTAAGACCTCTTTGTTAAATGTCATTCGCTTAAACTAAGAGTTTCATAAGTTCATACAATAAGTTTAAGTCTAAATTCTCAAGCTAATTTACCTATAAGAGGACATTCTCAAATCTCAATCAATGGATTAACAAGGATTTATATTTCAAATAACATAGGACATTCTCAAAAATTCTAGCAGGACAAACTCGTAATGTAATAAGGTAAATTGGGAAAATATCCGAATATTTTACCAAAAACTTTCAAATTTTTCGTTATTCAGCGAGGGCAAGCACCCCTACTAGCCCCTCCTTAATTCCGCCACCGATAATCTCAAGCTAAGCTAAACGATTTTATTCTCATCGCCATTTACACTTTTTTAGCAATCTAACAATTCCTAATTAAATGTCATTCCCAATTTCATTACAATTCCTCCATTTCACATGTTTCTTCTAGAATTTCTGCAAAATCCCCATTTTTTCACTTTCATAAACTGACCCATCATCGGAACTATCACCAAAATTGAAAATTTCAGAGGGTATTCTGGTCTTTTGAGCATTTGAATATCTGGGTAGGAGTTCATTTTCGGTAATGCCGACAGTTTAATTGGGAATTTCCATTTCTAAATTTAATTTGGAAATTTGATATAGTTTCTGAATTTCTTGTACACGGATACCAATACGTGATATGTCATCCCGTAAAATTTAGTACACGTAATTTAAATTTAATAAAATATATAGTTTATAATTATTTTTATTTTTATAAATGTATTCGATATTAAATTTAAATAATTGATGTTAAAATTTGACTTTAACTAGTTTTATCCCAGTGCCAATTGCACGGGTTTGTTTTCCGAACATTGTTTTTATCATGTATTTAAATAAAAAAAAAAATAATGTTAACTTTTGGAATTCAGAGGCGCAAACATAGAATACTTCATATAAAATATTAAACCTAATACAATAACACTCTTGTATCAAACATGAAATAAGTATTAAAAAATAATTAAAACATTCTAAATAACATTATGAATTAAAAAATTATTAAAAAAACTTGATGTTTATAATTACTACATTAGAACTTAGAAGTGATGTAAGTACTGATATGATTAAAGCGATAATAACAAACTTCATTTATTTTTTAGGCAAATTATATATTTCAGTTGTCAGACGGTTAGCATACATCAGTTCTGACTTGCTTCTGAGCATGTTCTGACGCGAGTCACCTGACTTATTTCCGACATGACCAATATTATAAATTAAACCGTATGATTATGTTAAAATAAACTATATTTTAATAAAGTGAATATTTAATAAATCGATAGTTTCTCACCAATTAGAATTCACTTCATTAAACTGTAATTTAATTTGTTGATTTCTTAAAATTATAATTTTGCAAACTGGCCTGGTATGGTTATAAATATATTATATAATTTAATTTATAAGTATATCTACTATATTATTATTAATATTATTTTCCAATAAAAACTGACATGACTAATAAACACCAATTTACGATTATATCATACTTCAATTGAAGGAGAGTAATTTTAGTTACATGAGTAGTTTCTTACTAATTTGTATAAAAGTGGGGAAAATAATATATAAAATGAACTTTTAATTTATATTTGGTAAACAATTAATGATCCTAAAACAAACGTGTACTAAATTTTCATTGGAATTATTCGTAAATATGGAAATAAAAAATTTAATGCATAAATCATTTTGTAAATATTAATCATATTTTAGAAGGTATATTTTAATTAAATGAAGTTAGAAAGTTAGTGGACACTTGTGTACATGATGAAGTAGCTTTACCAAATGGCTCTAAATGTTTATGTTTTAATAGAAGAAAGATTATAACTCAATCCTAAACCCATTTTCTAATCAATGTCGTGCAGTCTTTTGACTTGTCATTTCTCGTTTATAGCAGTTATAGGCATCGATACGTTTAGCCGTTTAGGTGTGTGTCCGACGGATGTCGGTGTCGAACACGAGACGATTGAATAAGAGGAGTGTTCGTGCTATCTAGATGTTATTACTATGTTATGGTGTTTGAACCATGTTCATAAATGTAAACGTGGGTAATTTTTATCGTTAGAAGTCGAAACCTAAATCAAGTGAATTTTAAGAACCCAGGTCAAAAGTGTTTGGACCTTAGTATTTGTTATAACCGAAACGAAAAAGAAAAAATAAAGAACAATAAAGACGGTAACACACAGATTTATGTGGTTCATTAACTATGTGGTTCATTAACGGTGTGTTAGCTACGTCCATATGGCAGAAGGGAAGAGAGTTTTATTAATGTTGAGGAGTTTACGGAGTTTTCAGATTCAGAATTCAGATTGTTATGATATGCATAATTGTTAGGGTTAGGCTTAGAGAGTTTATATACTACTATTTAAAACCTAATACAGAAAACCTAGAAATGCCAAAAAACAGACCATAGGCCCAAAGCAGATTCTTAGCCCAAACATATTAACGGATACCATTTAGGTGAGATTCCAAGCCCAAACAGATTAACGGATACCGTTTAGGTTTCGGGGGCGTTGCCTTCCCCCCCCCCCCCCCCCCCCCCCGGGCCCCGACTCGCTGACCGGGTGAGCGAGACCTCTGCATGTCACTCGAAGTGGCAACTAAACCGATTCAAGATATAAATCCATCAGTATTCCTCAGTTTTCTTCTCAATAGTTTAATTTTTGTTACGGATTGATGCAATGGTCAATGTTCACGGGTGGAAAAAGAAATCATTATTTAATTTTTTTTTTTATTAGATAAAAGATAAGGAAATAAAGAGAATTTATACTCATGAAATTATGTGGACGTAAAGAAAAGAATAAACAAGGTTTGATACCTTAGCTAAGGAGGCTGGAGGAGTAACTATTAATTTAATAACAATAGATTATAAGCTTTCTTTAATTTAATACAGAGTTATAAAAACAGTGTTAGGCCGGTATGAATCCTATATCCCATTTTCGTGTTTCTTAAGATAGTGGGATATATATAATATGAGACACGAAAATGATGCAGGCAGAGTACTTAAGCAACAGAAATAACAGAATTGAATATTGGCGCCAAAAGTTGTTAAATAATTAGTTGTCAATTACTTACAAAATAAGCTGTCAGTTAGTTGGCAATGACCTGTCCTGTTATAGTATATAAACAACATTCAACAGTTGTAATCATTCATTCATCATTTTACACAAAAACTCAATACAATCTTAATCTTTCTACTATCTCTCTCTCTCCCCGTGTAATTCATCTAAGGTTGTTGAATGTGTATAGACCCTCAAAACTCCTAATTCTTCTACTAATTCTAGGCAGTTTCCTGTATTATATATCATTGGTACCAGATTCTTGATCCTTTGATTTAGCTTCCGCAAATTTATCAATTCAATCACAAAAAACTGGCACATGCAACAGAGAAAGTAAATGTTCAGCAGTTGAAGACAGCAATGGAGGGACGAATATCAACTGTAGAACTGCAATTGGAACAACAATATTCAATTCTTGGGGAAATTATGAAGATGTTAAAGGAGCAGGAGAAAGGAAAGGGTATTACTCAAGAATAGGGAAATAGGGATGCAGAAACTTCTCAACCAAATGCTAGAAATCATCTTAGGTTTACTCCAAAACTTGAATTTCCTTCTTTTGATGGCAATAATCCTCGAATTGTGACAACCCTCGCGAATGCGGAAATATAAAACAAACAAGCATGTGAATTATATTGCGGAAATAGGTAGTTTTAAAAAACTTTTATACATGCAAGTTAAATAAAACGAGGAGTGTCAAAATGTTACAAACTAAACGCGAAAATATACAACAAAGAGACGGGGTCTCTTCAAATGTTAGCAAAGAACAAGTGTTTGACAAAAACTAGATACTATCGTCTAGAGGTGAACTTCCAGGGACAACGCCCGCTAGCTCACACCCGAACCCCAAAATGTCACATCCAAAAATCATCCAAAGCAGGAAACCTGTTCATCCATGAAAAACATGAATGCCACAGTCAGTGGGGAGTAACTCCGGGGTCTCCCAGCCATATTACATCAAACGTACACATAAGGTAATACGAAAGTAAAGCATGCATATATAACATAATCCATGTGAGTACGATATTAAAATGATTAGGCAAAATAGAGATTATAATGATAGATCATATGGAAATCAAATCCGAACCATCATGTTATACAGAGACTCGGGATAGACACTCTTAGGCAATCGAATACGCTCACTAGGGCTTGCATCTCACCGTTAGCGGTATAAGATTGATAAGATTGAGACTCGACAGACAAACCAGTCAAGTAATGCGATGATCACGATAAATACAACATATTATCATCCATTCACGAACCAAGACATTGACGGTGTCCAATCGTGCAATGACCATGAACAATATCATGAAATCACGCATTCAAAGACGACACAAGACGACAACTCTCACGGTAAATGAAACGCACTAGCACCGTGTACATTGCAAGTATGATTAACAGGCATCCACGGGATAAACATTTCCCTGAACGCATACACGATCACATTTCGTATATGTTCACTAATTTCCTCCGGTAGGACGACGATAATAATACGGTCCTAGTCTAAATCTGGCCAGACTCTCGGAATAAATCATGTTCCGATTCGACACGCGATGACGTTTCGCATCCAAGACTCGGTCTTACAAAAATAAACGCCGAGTACCCCCAAATTCGGTAGATCAATTCACGAAAGAGGCGGAAAAGAGCTCAAGCCTCATAACAAGCGGTACGCTACATGCAAATAACACCACCTCGCAAGTATACAACATTTGACGGCCGGGTCGATCAACGCATAGCGTTCAACTCCCAACAACGTCGTCGTATGCCCACTAACACATGCATTTAAGAAGTAGGATACCTCCCCGTTCCGACATTCCAGCCTTACGAACGTGGAGGTAGCCAAGGGAATGAGAGTACAAAGCACATAACAAAATAGTACTCAAACCGTAACATTTGTAAAAACCGACTCAAAGTGGGACATACCAAAAACCGTCACAAAACATGAGAACATGGCATTATATAAATGTAACTATGATAAACATGAATCAATACATGATACATAAGAATTAGACCAAGTTTAAGAAGCATAATAAATAAGAAACATAGATACCTCTCCAAAACAACAAGTTTGGAAACTAACTAAAACAAGGGTTCACTTCAAACTGTCATAACTAGAGTTCTAGACATGCAAATACAGAAATTCTAAGTCGAGGTGATAGCTTATCCTCTTACGGTTCCAACGAATGGTCACAAGCCTAAAACAAGCAAGTAACGAAGGAGATATGATCATTCTACGAAAAGGGGTCAGTGTAGTGAAACTGCACAAGTCACGACCGTGACTTGTATTTCACGACCGTGAGATGAGCTACCAAATCACCCGAGAGCCTTCAACATACATCCAAACATTTTCACTTTTCATATTTCACTTCTAACAACTATCAACAATCAATAATCATCATCAAAAATCATCAACTAACAACAATCATTATCAATACTACAATTCCTAAGCTTTCTAATCGTATTCTAAATACGAATTCTAACATAGAAATCATGTAAAACACGTAAATGATATCGAGTAACCCTTCACCGTTACCTTTTCGCGTCTTTAATCGATTCTAAACCTTCCTAGTCTCCACCTACATACAATTAGATAATAAAAGATGAATATCATTCACCTTGAGAAAGACGGATAATTTAAAAAGCGAGAAAGACGGTAATTTTATTACCAATACGGATAGAGGAAGCTAAGAGGGGAAGAATAAGACGAACTTACGTGAAATTTGAGCGAGTAAAAGAGTGAGCAGAATCTAAGACGGATCAAAATGGAGGCAAGGTTTCTTTGGTTTTCTTAAGGAAGAAGAAAGATATGAGTTGTGAGGGAAAGAATTAGGTTAAGGTGAGTATGAGGGAGTATAAGGGAAAAAGTCAACGAAAGTCAAAGACGGCTCAAAAGTCAAGAAAAGTCAAAGGCGGCTCAAGACGGGTTTCACATGGAATCTCGCGGAAATTCCAAATACGAACTCGGAAATTCTAAATTCGACTCGGAACATAAAATTCTATATTAAAACTTAAATTTGCTGAAAAGGTTTCGTAAAATATTTCTACTAGAAAAATAGGGTACATTTCCGGGTGTTACACGAATTTGGATGAAAAAATGTCTGAAATATTTAAATTTGTGCAAAATTCTTGAAGAACAACGTTTTGATTTAGCTAGTATGTATATGATTGGTAGAGCTGAATCTTGGTTCAATAGTTATATTGTTGTGAGACAACATGTTGATTGGAATGACTTTATAGTTGATTTGTGTGCACGATTTAAGGAAGAAATTGCTGGAAATGTAGTAGAGGAATTTAATAAACTTCATCAAACTGGGTCAATTGATGATTACTTGGATGTTGATAGGCTATCGCACACCTAATCAAAGATAAATACCCTAGATACAAATGAATGTAGTAATAGGGGTCGAACACAAGGAGACGGGAGTTGCTAGCAAGTTGTTATAGAGTGAATTCTATCAAAGTCGGTTATCGATTGGTTTGGTTGGGTTTATGAAACAACAATAATAATAAAGGAAGAGTCTAGGGAGTTCGGGTCACACATGCAATTTATGTAAATGCTCGAGTCAAACTAGGAAATTGATAATAACGGTAATTGTTTAGGCTAAAGACACCCACCTCTCGATATTAGTGTCAACCATAGATCGGGTCCTAATGAACTCTCGCTTTGGCTAGGTCGATATACTAACAAATGCTTAGTCTAATTCAATTCCGTGTCTCTCGACTTATAGAAAGAATTAACGAATATAATCAAGGATTGTGATCAATAATTAAAGACTAACACTACAATGCAAGCATGTGATAGAAACAACTATTTGATATCATAACATCTCATTTCAACAATTGCAAATATTATTTATGCATGGCTTCCCTAATTCCCTAGACAAACTAACTACTCTTGCATAATGATAACTAATCTAATGATGGAAATGACAAAGGAAATAACAAAACAATACAAGAAATAGAATTACCTCAACAAAGGAAATGAAACTTGGAATTGAAGAACACAATGGAACTAATTAACTTGCAAATGAACTTGTAATATAAATTGAAATGCTTAGATGTAACAACTAATGAAAACTAAACTATTCTAAACCTAATCTAATGATTAATGACATTATGTAAAAGAGTGTTTTTATAGTGTAGAATGATGTACAAGATGCTAAAAAAGATATGAAAAAGGATGCTCCAAGTGTCGAGGTCCCTCTCCTTTATATAGGGAGAGGGACTTGAAACGTATGCATTCACAGAGGCCAAACCCCGATCGGGGAATGGAAACCCCGATCTGGGTTTCAGTAACCCGGCTATATTTACTTAATTGCTCCATTTAATGCTTTAGGAATCTTAAGCTATGCCTTTAAGCACCTTAATTCTCCGGTTAATTGCATAGTTTTGGGATTCCTTGAGCATCCAAAGAAGCATCCTATGTTGAGTTGTGGACTCCTTGCATTGAGCTTCATTTTTTGTTTCTCATTTGCATTTCAATCCATTTAACAAATCTTCATGATTGGCTTGTCATTCTCCATTCTAACCTTTCATGGTCCATTTTGCTCCATTAGCTTAGTGAACTTTGATGCTTGCTAATGTGCTAGGAAAAAGCCTCTAAATGCTTAGATTCCTACAAAATGTAACAAACACAAACAATACACCTAGAACACGTAATTAGCTCACAAATATACTAAACAAGTATAATAATCAAATAAACCGAGCTAAACTAGGGAGTTAAACTATATATAAAATGAACTTATCAGATGCATTTGAAAATTTAAAGGGATTAATGATGCAAAGAAACCCTTTATTGCCTGAACAATATTTTCTTGACAATTTCATTGGTGGATTGAAACCCTCCTTGAAACCATTTGTGAAAGCACTTAAACCAAGAAATCTTGCTTATGCGGTTGAATATGCTAAGCTGCAAGAAGAGACTTTGTTTGTCACTAAATATACTCAAAAACATTTCACACAAAATTCTGCTTCCATCACAAAAACTGTGCCATTTCCAAACTCATTTGCCAACAGAACTTCTTCTAAAGGATTATTACCTACTCCATCATCAAACAATACTCTTTCTGTACCAAATAATCCCCCAAGACCTACTAGGTTCATTAGTGCAACATAGAGGGCAAAAAAACAGAAGAAAGGAGAATGTTATTTTTGTAATGAACCATATAACAAGGATCATAAATGTAAATTTAGGGGCACTCAGATGTTTGAAATCGAAATAGTAGGGGAGGAAGAGGATTTGCAGGGTGATAATAGCCTGGTAGAGGGGGTAGAGGAGTCTGATTTGGGCTATGAGATGGTGGGGAATGTCCCATGCATTTTTATGAATGCTCTATCTGGCAGTTCATGCTTTCAGACCATGAGGGTGACTGGTTATGTTGCGAAAAAACCATACACATATTAATTGATTCTTGAAGTACACATAACATCTTAGATCAAGAAATGGCTGTCAAATTGGGATGTAAACTAGACTGCATTGAACCTCAGGCAATGACAGTGGCTGATGGGAGTCAATTTCCCTATCAGTTGATGAGTAAACAGTTTTCTTGGGTCCTGCAGAACACTCAGTTTGAAACTGATGTGTTGATTATTCCATTAGGGGGATGTGACATGTTTCTAGTTGTACAGTGGCTAAGTACCTTGGGAACAATTAATTGGAACTTTAAACACTTGAAGATGGAGTTCAAATATAAAGATAGGACACATGTGCTGAAGGGGTTGGCTCCTCATAAAGTCTGAACAGTAAAGCCCACCTCTAAAACCTTGAATAATGCTTCCCATCTATGCTTCATACAATTGGTTTCCAAAGAAGACGAGGGGGATTCCCAAGTGTTGTGTTGTACTCAGCAGGTCAGAAGTGCCACTGAACAACCTATAGAGGTCGTTCATTTGCTGCAGCAGTACATGGATATATTTGAGGAACCTACTTGCCTTCCACCAAGTATGGGGGTTTATGACCACATGATACCCTTAATGCAGGATACTCAACCTGACAACGTTAGACCTAGGGATGGCAACGGGTCGGGTCTGGGTCGGGTCCACTAAAACCCGGACCCGGACCCGTAACACTCGCCTTGGACCCATACCCGACCCATACCCGTTAGGGTCCAAAATCAACAGACCCATACCCGGACCCATTGGGTCCGGGTCGGGTCCGGGTCTACCCACGGGTCCAATTTTTTCTATTCTTTTTAATAATTTCAGTACATAACTATACATAATAATTTGTTTCCTTTACTTGTAATGAACTATTTCAAATGGAAAAATCTGAGTTATTTTCTTTGTAAGTTAGATTAACCACAATAAATAGCAAATTCATCATATGACATCAAACCCAATCAAATCTCATCAATTATAAGCATACAATAATTTACAAAATTGATTAATAAAGGCAAATAGAAAATCGAAATATTGATGAAACCGTCGCCGGATGTTCGTTGCTGGACTTTCATCACAGATCTATTACTGGTCACCATTCCCGTAGCTGCCAGTCGCCACGCTTGCGGTCGCCACGCTTGTGGTCGCCGTTGGTCGATGTTGTGGTTGGTGATTTGTGGGTTTAATTAGGAATTTAGGAGTGATGGAAAGTAAGAAAGGCTTGATTTGTGAAATTGAGGATGTTTTGTTAGTTAGGTATAGAGTTAGAACGAGATGTTAGGGGAGGTATTAAGTTATATTTGTCCCTGCTCCAAAATTATAGTGCTGGGCAATTGATGGTGTCAATTAGTAATTCTTTTTTTTTAATTACACGGGTCCAAGGGTCGGGTCCGGGTCTCGTCACTTAGACCCATACCCATACCCGAAAATTTTATGCAAGACCCATACCCGACCCATACCCACCCGGGTCCCAAAAAATCAGACCCATACCCGACCCATTAGGGTCCGACCCTACGGGCCTGGGTCGGGTCTTCAACCCACTGCCATCCCTAGTTAGACCCTATAGGTATCCACTGAAACAAAGGGATATTATAGAAAAATTGGTGCAAGAAATATTGGATCAAGGAATTATTCAACCCAGTTGCAGTCCTTTTGCCTCTCTTGTGGTGATGGTGGGTAAAAAGGATGGGACAGGGACGTTATGTGTTGATTATAGGGAGCTCAATAAGAGAACTATCAAGGATAAGTTCCCTATACCTGTAGTTGAGGAGCTTATTGATGAGTTAGCTGGTTCAAAAGTATTCTCAAAGTTGGATCTAAGAGCAAGGTATCATCAATTAAGGGTATATGAGAATGACATTTTCAAAACTGCATTCACAACTCATATAGGTCATTATGAGTTTCTTGTTATGCCATTTGGCTTAACAAATGCACCTGCTTCTTTTCAGAATTGGATGAACAATATATTCAAACCCTTATAAAGAAAGTGTGTTCTGATTTTCTTTGATGACATATTAGTTTACAACCCTTCTTTAGAAGCACATTGACAGCATCTCTCTGCAGTATTTGAGTTGATGGAGTCAAGTAAGTTGTATGCTAAGAGTAGCAAGTGCTCATTGGCTATTGATAAAGTAGAATATCTGGGGCATTTCATTTCCTGACAAGGAGTGAAGACTGATACTTCTAAAGTAGTAGCTGTGGCAAATTGGCCCGAACCAAAGACTGTCAAAGAATTAAGGAATTTTTTTAGTTAAGCAGGATATTATAGAGAGTTTGTGAGGGGTTATGCAAGTATTAGTCAACCACTTACTCAATTAAAAAGGAAGGGGGAGTTCAAATAGAGTCCAAAGGCTTTCATTGCATTCCAACCGCTCAAAACTGCTCTTAATAGTGCTCATGTCCTAGCATTGCCTAATTTTACTAAAACCTTTTTGGAGACTGATGCTCTAATACTGGCATTGGAGCAGTACTCATGCAAGATGATCATCCATTGGCATTTATTAGCAAGATTGTAAGTCCAAAATGGCATAATCTATCAGTGTATAAAAAAGAATTGTTGGCTATTGTCTTTGCTGTTCAGAAGTGGGAACAATACCTTACTGACCAGAAATTCTTGATTAAGACCGACCAGAAGAGTCTTAAATGGCTCTTACAACAGAAGATTTCTACATCTTTTCAGCAATTCTGGTTATCCAAGTTGATGGGGTTTGACTATGAGATTCATTACAAGTCTGGCAAAGAAAACTTAGCAGCAAATGCTTTGTCTAGGCAGCCTGGGAGTGATATATTGTGTTTGGCATTATCTGATGTTCAATCTGATTTACTTGGATTAATTCAGCAGAGTTATGAATTTGACAATTTCTTGAGAGAATTGGTAGGAAAATTGTCAAGTGATCCTTCTATTGCCCCTCCCTACCAGTTGTTGAATGGGTTAATCAGGAAAAAGGGCAGGATTGAAGTTGGTCCAGATATGGGAGTAAGAGCTAAAATTCTTGAATGGCTTCATTGTGCACCTCAAAGTTGGCATTCTGGAATAGATGCTACTACTAGGAGGATGAAGGTATTATTCATATGGAAAGGAATGACAAGAGACATAAGCCATTTTGTTAGACATTGTGTTACTTGCCAAGCTAATAAATATGATCAGTCAGCATATCCTGGCTTGTTACAGCCATTACCTATACCCCCTGAGGTTTGGGTGGATATTTTCATGGACTTCATAACAGGTCTACCAAAGTCACAAGGTAAGGAAGTAATTTTTGTGGTGGTTGACAGGATGAGCAAGTATGCCCACTTTATGGCTTTGGCTCATCTATTTAAAACTATTCTGGTGACTCAGTCTTATTTGGATAATGTGTTCAAATTACATTGCTGGCCTAGAAGCATAGTGAGTGATAGGGATGCCATCTTCACAAGCCAATTTTGGCAGACTTTGTTTCAACTGCAAGGACAGAGGTGGTGAATAGGTGTATCGAATCCTATTTGAGATGCATGTTGTGGAGAAAAATCTAAGGAATGGTTTATGTGGTTACCCTTGGCTGAGTGGTGGTATAACACTTACATATTATTATGCTACTCAGTTGACCCATATGAGGCAGTTTACAATCAACCTCCTCCTCTCCATCTTCCTTATTTACCAAGGGAATCTGCTATAGAGAGTGCAGACAGAATTATGCAGAGAAGGGAATCTATGCTAGCCAGGTTGAAGAAGGTTCAATTGGCAAAAGCTCAGCATAGGATGAAGACCACGATTGATAAAAGAAGGTCATAAAGAGTTTTAAGTGTTGGAGACAGGGTATGGCTGAAGTTACAACCTTACAGACAAGGATCAGTCAGCAGAAGAGTGAATAAGAAGATCTCACCAAAATACTATGGTCCTTTTCAAGTGGAAGACACTGTGGGAAAGGTTGCCTATAAGTTAGAGCTTTCTGCTACTGTTAAAATTCACAATGAATTTCATGTGTCTCAACTTAAGCTTTTTAGGGGAGTTCTTCCAGTTGCAGCTCATATTCCCAATTGGTTGCAAGGAGTGTCTAGTGAAGATGTCATATATTAAAAGGCAAAATCAAGCTGCTGTACAATATCTGATTCATTGGGAAGGTTGCCCTGTGCATGATGCTACATGGGAATTTGCAGAGGTTTTGGAACAACAATTCCTTGACATTATCCAAGCTTTGACTGGGACTTGAGGACAAGTCTTTTCTAAAGAGGGAAGAAATGATGCAGGCAGAGTACTTAAGCAACAGAAATAACAGAATTGAATATTGGAGCCAAAAGTTGTTAGATAATTAGCTGTCAATTAGTTAGAAAATGAGATGTCAGTTAGTTGGCAATGACCTGTCCTGTTATAGTATATAAACAACATTCAACAGTTGTAATCATTCATTCATCATTTTACACAAAAACTCAATACAATCTTAATCTTTCTACTATCTTTCTCTCTCTCTTTGTAATTCATCTAAGGTTGTTGAATGTGCATAGAACCTCGAAACTCCTAATTCTTCTACTAATTCTAGGTAGTTACCTGCATTCTATATTAGAAAATGTAACAGAGGATCCATACTCGTGTTAGGCAAATTGATCTGACCTAAACAATTGACTTACAACCATTAGCTGACACGAAACACACGCATAACCTAACAAAAAATAATAAGCGCACCCGAAAATACATGACCTGAAAGGACATCCGAAAGTACTCAAAATGAGTTATTTGAATTAACAAGTTTTAAATTTACGACCCAATCCGACTCAAAACAACTTGCATAAATTCTCCAAAGTACACAAATTCTTGTTTCAGACAAATCAAGCCCCCTCACAAAAGAGCAAGTGAGGGAAGTGAGGGATAATGAATAATCCTCTACTTGCCCCCATTTACTCTTTTGTGAGAGACCTTGACTCATCTGAAACATTAAGACGGGTCTCTGAGTCTGAAACAAGACCTTCTACCCAAAGTGATCCACCTAAAAGTAACTCGAATTTAAAAATGACCCGATTTCAGAAAACGATGTGAATCCAAACCAAATAACCCGTTTACGAGATCGATTGACAAGTCCCTAAATAAATACTTGTATATAAAAGTGGAACACTAATTGTGACTAAAGAGTGACCGCGAAAGACTGAAAACATAAGACACATCAAAGACAGATAATCACCAGTTCACAACCATTAATCATACCTCCCTCTCTCTTTACTCTCTTCTTTCTTGCTTCATTCCTTCATTTCTCTTCCTTTCTTCTTCCTTCCTTCCTTCCTCATATCTCTCTCTCCAATCAAGCTGCGGAGAGAGAAAATAATTCGAGAAAATTAAGGAACTTCAATATAGATTATCATAATAATAATCATACTAATAAAAGAAGAAAAATGGCACCTGCAATTGATCAACATTCAAGATCTTCACGCCCAAATAATCATACTATTCATGGATTTGCTCAATCTGGTGATCTTGCTTCCTTTTCCAGATTGCTTAAGGATAATCCTTCTCTTCTTAATGAAAGAAATCCTGTGGTATTCATCTTTCTTTCTTTACTTTTTTGTTGTTTTATTTTGTAATTTTTGATTTTTAATGAAATTTGTGATGTGGGTATTGATTGTTTTGAGAAATTAGAAATGGGTTTTAGTTTTTGTAGGAATTGGAGAAATGGGTATTTTTTTGTAATGTAATTTGCTTAATTTTGTGTTAAAAAGATTTGGTTTTTAGTGAAATTTGTGATGTGGGTATTGATTGTTTTGAGAAATTAGAAATGGGTTTTTATTTTTATAGGAATTGAAGAAATGGGTATCTTTTTTATGATGTTTTTTTTGCTTAATTTCATGTTAAAAGATTTGGTTTTTTTAAATGTTGATGTATGTGTGTTATTATATGTTATGTCTTGCATTGTGATGTTATCTTAATGTGAGACGGTCTATCAGAAGATTTAACTCGGTTCGAAGATGTGCAATGTTACTGGATCTATAATGGATTAATGAGTATATTTATTTATCAAGGTTTTGAGTATTTTAATGTGCTGAAGTATTGTAACTCACCAAGGAAAATTGAGGAATTTGTGGAATTGTGATGGTAAATGTATATGAAGTTATATTCGAGAATCTTAGCTTTTGATGCAAGGTTTTCTGCCTGAGGTTCATGACTTATATGAGACGGTTTTACGTGTGAGACCAGCCTGTTGACCTTTTAATTATCTGAGGAGTACCCTGAGAGTCGATTTCTGATCTGGGTGAAATCAGTGTCCTACTGAGTGTTATGATGTTTGTAATAGCCTTCTCCTGTCATGATTACAGATGGCTCAGACTCCTCTTCATGTCGCTGCTGGGTACAACAAAGTTGAGATTGTTAAACTTTTACTGAACTATAAGGGACAAGAGAAGGTTGAGCTGGAAGCCAAGAATATGGTAAGGATTGCGATTTGTTGAATCGGTTTAGAAATGTCAACGATGCTTTGAATTACTCATCCATCCAAAATTGATTGCCTTCATAAGACATGGGCTATGAATCAATGTCATCTTTGACAATTTATGGAGTAATTTCTCTAAATATTTGTAGAGTTTTGCATCTCTGATTTGTTATATTTGAGTATTTATTGCAGTATGGGGAGACTCCATTGCACATGGCTGCAAAGAACGGGTGTAATGAAGCAGCCAAGTTGCTACTTTCTCACGGCGCTTTTGTAGAGGCCAAGGCAAATGTACTTACACTCTTCCTCCCTTGTTTTTATTTTTATCTTGGGGTTAATTTCATGTATGGTAAAATAAAATATTAAGAACTTACTGTGACAGTGTTAAAAGAGTTTTTTATTTGTCTTCCGGTTCTGTAGAATGGAATGACGCCTTTGCATCTTGCTGTTTGGCACTCACTTCGATCTGATGACTGCTTAACTGTGAAAACCCTCCTTGAGTACAATGCTGATTGCAGTGCAAAGGATGATGTGAGTCAAATGTATAACATGATGGTCAGACGTCTTTGCTGCTACCTCTACTATTTAGCTAGCTTCTGACACTCTATATTTGTACATTGCAGGATGGCATGACCCCTATGAATCATTTATCTCCAGGCCCCGGGAGTGTCAAGTTAAGGCAGTTACTAAATGAGTATCTCGAAGAGCAGAGAAAGCGTAAAGCCGTTGAAGCTTGTAGTCAGACAAAAGCTAAGATGGATGAACTTGAGCAGGGATTGTCAAATATTGTTGGCTTAAATGAACTCAAATTGCAACTCAGAAAATGGGCAAGGGGAATGCTTCTTGATGAAAGGCGCAGGGCTCTTGGACTGAAAGTTGCTGCCAGAAGACCACCGCATATGGCATTTCTTGGCAATCCAGGAACAGGTAATTGGTAATACCTCAGCTTGTGGGTTGTCGAACTGTGCTATCAGTTTTTCCCGTAGACAACATGCAATTCCAGTTCATATTGCACATTTCGATACCTTTTTCTCTTGGATATTATCATCTTCGTTTTTTATATTACTTTTCTATATAAATTTTTAGTGCAAACAGAGCCATAAGGGCGGTTTTGGTGTTGACGGAGTTCAAACCCAAGTCCTAAGTACCACTACTCATTGACTTTAGCTAACATCTCCAACATTAAATTTTGAGGATGACATGTTCCCTTTCTCGTAGGGAATAGTTGTACAATCTTAATGTTGATTTATTGTAAAGAAGCATGCATCATTACTCTGGTAAAGTAACTAAAAGTGTACTATGCTTTTCATGTTCAGGCCACTATAATGGTCCGAGGACATCTGAGCAAAATGATTACTGTATTTTTTTTAGTGCATTGAAATTATTGGTGGTGCATTGACAGGAAAAACTATGGTAGCCAGAATTCTTGGAAAATTACTCTATATGGTGGGCATCTTACCCACTGATAAGGTGACGGAAGTGCAGAGGACGGATCTTGTGGGAGAATTTGTCGGTCACACTGGACCAAAAACCAGAAAAGTGGTATATTTTAGATCCTTGATCCTTCTTCAACTCTATCTCAACACTACCAAATAAACATATTACACACTCTAGAGTCTAGACTTGGCAAGTGGCTTACACGAGTCAGATTTACGTCAATTCATTGCTGGTTCAGATCAATTTGGTTGCGTTTATCAGGTCATTTTTTTTTGTATATGGGTCAGTTCAAGTTTGGTTTTATGGCAAGTGATACGCCTTTGTCAATCAGATCAAGTTCTGTTTGTGGCTATTTAGGTGTTTGTGTCAAATTAGTCGCATTTCAGTACACTTTGGGCCATGCTATTTCGGGTTTGAATGTGGGTCTACTTCAAGTAGTCTTTATGGTCAGGCCGGGTTAACTTTACGATGTTTATTCAATGCTGACAGTGTGTTTATTAGATGGTGTTAAAATATGACAAGTTTGTATCTCTGTAGATAAAAGAAGCTGAAGGAGGAATCCTTTTCGTTGATGAAGCTTACCGCCTTATACCAATGCAAAAATCAGATGATAAGGATTATGGGTTAGAGGCTTTGGAGGAGATCATGTCCGTTATGGACAACGGTAAGATAGTTGTCATATTTGCCGGTTATAGTGAACCAATGAAAAGGGTCATATACTCCAATGAAGGATTTTGCAGAAGGGTGACAAAGTTCTTCCAGTTTGACGATTTCACTTCAAAGGACCTAGCAAACATCACCCATATAAAGATGAATAACCAGATAGAGACTAGCTTGTTGTATGGTTTTAAGCTACATAGCTCATGCACCTTGGACTCGATTGGTTTGTTGATCGAGAGAGAAACCACAAACAAACAACGACAAGAAATGAATGGTGGCTTGGTCGATCCTATGTTAGTTAATGCTAGAGAAAATTTGGACCTTAGGCTCTCCTTTGATTGTATGGATTCCGATGAGTTGCTCACGATCACCTTAGAAGATCTACAGGCGGGTCTTCGATGTTTATCGAAATGATCAAGATGTCTAGAAGGAAGAAAGGAAATTTCGAAAATTCTATAGATGGTGATTTTTTTTGGTAATGTAATCATAGGAAAGTATTCCTTATTGTATTCATTATATCCTCAATTCTTTGTAATATAGATGTGTATGGTCTTTTTCTGTACTTACAAAAAACTGATGGCACTGTTGTATCCCTAGAAATCGTGTAGGGCTCATAGCTCCGTATAATGATTTCACACAAGACTTCGTATTTTTGTATGTCGCCGGAAACATAATTCTTGCACGTTGTAATTTTGTCTTGCTCTTTTGCTTCCATTCATAAAAAAACAGAAGAGGAAAATAAAATTACGTTTCTTAAATAATTGACTGCATCTTAATTTACAGAAAGAGCACATGGAGACAGATAAGAACAATCTCAATGATATTAGGTTCACATGCTTATTAAGGGCTCATAGATTGCTCACTTATTAAGAGTTCATAGATTGCTCACTTAATTGTCGCTCAAATAAAATTATGTAATTAGTATAAATAGATTTGCTAGTAGTGAAAATAATTGTAGTTATATTGGATGTTGTAAATATGAACAATCGCTCATGTGATTAGTAAAACTAATAAATGGGGTAGTGAAATTAACAGTATTAATGTCGGAGTAGTAAAAGTAACAATAATGACGGTATGAGTAATGGAACTAACAGTAGTAACAACGGGTTTAGTAAAAGTAACAATAATAACAATGAAAGAAAGTATGAATAATTAGGTAACCATTCGTTTTGAGAAAAATATTTTATTATTTAAATATACTCCGTATGATTGATAAAATTAACGTGAATAATGAGTTTATACACAAAAATAACAGGAGTAGCCAAAAAACAATAATAATTGCATGAAGTGAACCTAATAGTATTAACAAGGAATGTCGGGAAAGAATTGGCAAAATCGAGCATACCTGAATTCCCGACCCATAACTCAACCCGACACCGTACTCAAGACCCGTGTTTGACCAGAACTCTAATTGACCGACCCGACTCGCCGCTCCCAAAACAACCTCTGAGGAAGAGGATGAAGAGGCACTTGAGTCTGGAAGTTGCGTTACTCAAGCCGACATTCTCGCTTCCGCTTCGTCCATCACCGGCTCGCGCCGGTACTTCCCTCTGCACTGATTTTCGTGCTCTTTTGGGCTGGGATTTCGTAGATCGTTCAACACCTGCGGCACAAAGCAACGCTTGTTCCCTCGAAAAGAGGCCTCAGGCCGTGGAAATGAAATATGAACAACCGCGCTGGTCGTACCTAATAGATCGACTTAGATAAGGTGGGCTTTTTAGCACCTGTCCCAACGACAAGAAGCTAGCGGAATGGATGCCAGCGAGCAAGCTGTTGGCGTTACGTTTTCTCGGTGTTTTGGGTTGCAAATCCAGTTAACGTTAACTCTCTTAAGCAAGCCTACAAAAAGAATAAGCGATGCCATTGAATCTGTTGACTTACTGGAGAGGGGCGAAGCGAATGACTCGAGCCCCCGGTTTGGTAACGACGGAAAGTGTCTCCGTTCTTTTGACGATGAAGCACTCCAGTACAATGAAGGTTCCACAGAAAGACCCCTCAGTTCCAGCAAACGGATTAGCCCTGCGGGTGATGGCTATAAACCACGGAACACCAGCACCTTCAACGATGAGATAATATCTCATCAAGTCAAAATTGAACAAAGGGTTTTTTCTTGCGACATTCTTTCTCGCGAATGGAATAGAAGGACTAATCGAGCTAAGCCGCGGTTGATGATGGAGTTTTAGTTGATGGTGGAAACAGGGATCCCACCAGCGGAAAAGTCGAGACCTAACAAAAGAAGTAAACCTGAAGTGTTGCGAAAGACTGGGAAGTGTTACGATTAGCCAGCCTTGCGGCGGCACGGGGGATCGCCCTTTTGAGTGGAAGACCTGAAAGCTCGGGAATTAAAAATAAAAAGGGATTCTAGTTTGGTAATGGTTGGAGCAGCAAACTCGGGCCGTTCGGTCGCCTATGATACTAGGACCAGCAAGCCGCGTGAAGGAGACTAGCGGCCCGAACTTTCCTTCGTTTCCATCATCACCACTTTCCTAAAGCCGGGTAGACTACTAATTAATTTATGTCTTAAATGTCAACAATAATACAAAACAAATGCACGGGCTCATAAAACTGAGACTCATGTGTCGGTTGTTCGTCTTACACGGCCTGGTATCCCCGAACTGACTCAAAAGACTAGCCGACTCGGCGTCAGCGGCTTCGTGCTGCGCATGGGCCAAGAGAACTTGTGTGAGTGAGCAAGTGCAAGAAGAAGATCCTATTGGTTCCAAGCTTCTCTTTGAATGCCGTAGCCGGGCAAGGCACCTTTTTTTTGAAGGCAGGGAGTGTGTTTTTTGTTGCAAATTGCTTATCATTCATAAATAACATGTTAATAGTTAACCCGAAAGTGACCGCTCTCTTAATCGACACGGGTTCAACTTGGTTGATCCGTTTGTGAGGTCTGACCAAAACTAGTATGATCATTGATTCACCATAAAAAATACGAAATGCACCTCAATATAATGACATGTATTAGGAATATTATTACGTAACTCTCTTATTTATGTCATTCCGTGTATATCACGGTTATTGTTATGTATCTATATAAGGCACATTATGCCAAAGCTAATAACATACGCTTTCCCCTCATATTTCCTTAACATGGTATCAGGGATTATCTCTTCAAATTCCTTAACCTATTTTTTTTCCCCAAAACACAAAAATTTCTTCCTACCGCAGCCATGGCCGGAGATGACTCCGATGCCCCTCAAAAAATCGATCCTCTTAGCCCTTACTACCTTGGTTCCCATGATGTTCCGGGCGCTAAGGTTTCAAACATCGTTCTCCGTCGTGACAATTACGACGCTTGGCAAAAATCAATGACGTTTTCTCTCAAGTCTCGCCGCAAGTTCGGGTTTATCGATGGTACAATTAAGAAACCCACTGATGCTTTCGAACTCGACAACTGGGTCGTGGTTAATTGTACCATAATTCAATGGATCAGAAACATGATTGATCTCACCCTTCTTGATAATATCTCCTACCCCGATGATGCGTCGGTTCTATGGTTGGAGATCAAAGCCCACT
This sequence comes from Heliosperma pusillum, assembly GCA_022085475.1. Classification (NCBI taxonomy): domain Eukaryota; kingdom Viridiplantae; phylum Streptophyta; class Magnoliopsida; order Caryophyllales; family Caryophyllaceae; genus Heliosperma; species Heliosperma pusillum. The sequence continues at coordinate 91,809 of JAIUZE010066429.1, forward strand.
ACGCGGTTGTTGACGGTACGATGATCCATAGTCTCAAAACCCAGTTAAACAATTGTAAACAGAGTAAAGGCATGGACGTCATGTCTTATTTCGGAAAGCTAAAGACCCTTTGGGAGTCCATCGTCAAGCACGAACCGCCGTTTGCGTGTAAGTGTGGTAAGTGCGAATGTGGCATAGGATCCGCGGCTATTCAACGACAAGACAATGAACGTTTACATCAATTCTTCATGGGCCTTGATCATACTCTTTACGGTAATATCCGCTCTTCTCAGTTTCAATTGGATCCCCTACCCGCACTTAGTCGCGCTTATAATCTTGTTCTTCAAGAAGAACGTTTGCGTGCTGAGACTCAACCCGATGTGTCTGAGGTTGCTATTTTTGCTACACCAAATGCTAATCATGACTGGCGTGCTCTTCGGGATAAAGAACGTAACGAAAGACGTGTCCTGTTTTGTTCATCTTGTGAAACCCGTGGTCATGAGGCGTCTAAATGCTTCTTTAAAACCATGCGTTTTCCCGAGTGGTGGGGTGATAGGCCCCGCACACTGGCTGAATACAAACGTTACAGGGCTCGGAATGCGCGTGGTTCGGGTACGACGCAAGGTGCATGCTCGGGTACTTCTGTTCTGAGTAGTGTTGGTGCTGCTGCGGACCCTGTTGTTCATGCTAATGCGGTTATAACGACTGCCTCTGCTCACTCTTTGCTCTCCTCGGATCGTCTAAGCGGTATGTGTAATTGGATAATTGATACGGGCGCCTCTCATCATGTCACTGGTACTTTGTCATGTTTGGAGGATCAAATCCTAATACCTGGCCGAGCTGTTGGTCTTTCGAATGGCCAGCAGGTTGTGTCTTCCGTAATGGGTTCTGTTTATATTAATGAGTTTCTTACTCTCCGCTGTGTTTTATTCGTTCCGACTTTAAAATGCAATTTGATATCTGTCTCTCAGCTTACATTGGATACCAATATTTCCTTTGTCTTTGCTAAAAATTCATGTATTATTTAGGACCTTTCTTCGAGGAAGACGATTGGAGCAGGTGAGCTACGGGACGGACTATTTTGGATTCATACGGGGGTGCTGCCACTGGCGGTGCATACGGTGTCAGGAAAAGGGAATTTCGATCTTTGGCATAGGCGTCTAGGGCATCCGTCACAGAAAGTGGTCATTTAATATGTGATTTAATTTACAATAAAGATATAGTATGTGATGCTTGTCATTTGGCAAAACAACATCGTGACAGTTTTGTTTTGAATAATAAGCGTGCCTCCGATTTGTTTGACTTAATACATTGTGACCTTTGGGGGCCATATCGTATAGCTTCTTCGTGTGGTGCGAAGTATTTTTTGACGATAATGGATGACTATTCTCGTGCAACATGGGTCTATTTATTGCTTGATAAAACTGAGGTGACCGACATGTTCATGAGTTTTATTCACATGGTCCGTACTCAGTTTTCCAAAATTATTCAGAATGTTCGGAGTGATAATGGCACAGAATTCAATAGTATGGCAGGTTACTTTATCAAAAATGGCATAAGGTTTGAAACCTCTTGCGTTGGCACGCCTCAACAGAATGGACGGGTCGAACGTAAGCATCGTCATATTTTGAATGTAGCCCGGGCTCTACGCTTTCAAGCTACCTGATGATCATTATTTATATACATATTTTATGCTTCCCTTAGACACAATTAACTCGATTTACCGTCTTTCCTTGCTTATTTCTATGCTATTTTAGCTAGAATATAGATTCTGCCGCTTTTGTTATGTTTTAATGCAGATTGGATGCATTTGGAGCTTTTTGAGTTGATATGGAGCATGGCGGAGTTGGATCGTAGAAGGTTAAGCACGGGAATCGAGAATGAAAAGAGAATAAATGAAGAAAAGTGGAGAACGAGCCAAAAGAAGGTTTGCTCGATCGAGCAGACTATACTTGCTCGATCGAGTCGGTCTGAAGGTTGCTCGATCTAGCAACATACCCTTGATCGATCGAGCAACCTTGTTTTTTGACGACTTTTTCCTATTTTCCTAAACTTTAACCTAATTAATTAGATTTTTGTATTATAAAAGAAAAGCTTGTCTTTCATGCTTTCTTATGCTTTTCAATGCTTTTCATGCTTTAATATTAGAAACCCTAATTTAGTTTGCTTGCCTCCGGATTTTATTCATCAAGATTATTGTCTTTAGTTCAAGCTTGTAATTGGTATTCTTAATCTTTCTTTGTTATTCAGTCAATTACCTTCTTGTTCCTTAATTATTCTTTGTTCATCCTTTCATTGTTGTTAATCATGTTTACATTAATTATTATTGTTGTTGTTTATATTGTTATGAGTAGCTAAATTCCTTTCTAGGGTTGAAAGGGGATCTAGGATTGTTAAAAGGGGTAGATTAATTAATTGAATTGCAATTGCATGGTTATCGTTTGATTATCGTTTTAATTCTAGTTGTTTGATTACTGGCCAGGATTAATTAACTAGTCTCGCGAATTAGGATTGACACCGACCGGGTTAAGACTAAGATAGGCTACGATAATTGAATAGAACTCGTTTAATGATAGCGATCGCATGTTAAATTGTAGATCTAAAGGGCATAATTGAATCGACCGATCTTGTGACCTTAGATAACTTTATTGCATGATAGTTGATTTTATCCCTACCCCTGAACAATAATCCTAGTGAACCTGAGACCCTAGACTTTTAATCTCATTGTTTTCAACCTTATTAGTTAGTTATTGCTTATTATTAGTTGTTATTATTATTGTTATTATTGTTATTGTTATTATTTATTGTTATTCTTGATTGATTTTAGTTTAGAACTCAAATCTCAAACCCCGAATTGTTACTTAGAGACAAACCTAGTTTAACAGATTAGAATACTACCGTCTCCCTGTGGATTCGATACCTTGCTTACCGCTGACTATTAGTTAGTTGTGACTTAGGTTTACTTTGATTAAGGAGACGCGACTTTACCCTTATCAAATTTGGCGCCGTTGCCGGGGACGCAACAGTTTTCTGTTTGTTTCTACTTAGTTTGTCTTTTTCGTCTCAGGGAACCTAAGTTCCTTGAGACAGTTCTCATCCTTTTCTTTAGTTTTTGTTTATGCCCAGGTGTTCTAGGTCCGTTCTCGTGCCCTACGATTCCGAACCAGAGAAGACTCTCCGGTCTAGACGAAACTTTTGGAAGGAAATTCAAGAAGCGGAAGACTTGAGTACGCTTGAAACAGTTTACGCCGAATTCGTCGCAGAAAAACCATCCTTAGAAGAGGATACACCTATTTCTGCACCTACTACAACCATGCCTACTCTAGCCAGCCATTCGGAGCCTACCGTTGCATCTATTCCCAAGGGATTTCAACTCCCTACTACGGGTAATAGTACTTTTGAGATTCGTCCATCTTATATCTCTTTGGTGGAGCGAAACATGTTTGGAGGAAGCCCTACTGAGGATCCTGCTAAGCATATGGAGAAATTCACTAACTATTGTTGCTCTATTCCTTTAACGGGTGGGGTGACACAAGATCAGATCAAGTTGGTGTTGTTTCCCTTTTCATTACGAGACGGGGCAGAAGATTGGTTGAGTGAGTTAGATATGGCTGCACTTGGCATCACCGATTGGAATTCTTTGGCTCTTGCATTCTATAAAAGATACTTTCCGCCACAGAAAACCAATGTCATTCGAAGCCAAATCACAAGTTTCAAACAAGGTCCCAATGAGAACTTTAATGAGGCCTGGGTTCGCTTCAAAAAGCTTGTCAAGTCTTTTCCACATCATGGTTTTGATACTTGGTTCTTATGCAACCAATTTTATAATGGGTTATATGATGGTCAGAGGACATTGCTCGATTCTGCTGCTAATGGGAGATTCCAAAATAACACTACTGATGCCAATGCTTGGAAATTAATTGATGAGATGACTACTCACACTGCTGAGTATGGGAATCCTAGGGGTAATGTGAGGAGAAGAGGTACGGATAATGCCATTGTAGCTCAGTTGGAGGCATTAACTGCCAAAATTGCCGAGTTACAAACTTCAAAGTCCTTGGAAAATAAGCAAACGGTTCATGCCATGGTTCAACAAGAGCCAACCTGTGAAAGATGTGGTATAATGGGGCATAATGCAGTGGAATGTATGAGTACGGTTGATCAAGTGCTTGCCTTTCAATCCTTTAAGCAAGGTTCACCGTACTCTAACTTTTACAATGAAAGGACAAGAGAGCATCCCAATTTCTCCTACCGAAGTCAGAATGTTCTTAATCCTACCCCACCACCACCTCAGCAACAAGGTTCATCTTATGTGATTCCTCAGAATCACAATTCTCAAGGTAACTTTAACCGTTCCAATCAAGGTGGTCAAAACTTCCAACAACCTCCACCTCCACCACCTCCAAGTAATGATATGGTGGAACTGAAAGCCATGTTGCAACAGAGTCTTATGATCCAACAAAAGCAAGATGCTCAGATCTCACAACTGATAGCTCATAACAAGATGGTTGACACTCAAATTGCCCAATTGGCAATTCAAAATCCACATAAACAACCGGGTAATCTTCCTCCTCAAGGACACCCTCCACATGAACAAGTCAATGCCATCACTTTGAGGAGTGGAACCCATTACAAAGGCCTTGAAATGATAAGGGATGCAACCAATGAAAACTTGGAAGTTGCTGATAAAAGTTCAAAAAAAGGCGAAAAAGAGGCTGAAAACAAGGTTGCTCGATCGAGCAGAACCCCCTTGCTCGATCGAGCAACCCAGAAAATTTGCCCAAATTCTTCTCGGGAAGTTTCTGAAAGTTACATTACAGCAAACCTCGATCGAGCAACCCCTGATCAGGATGAAAAGCCTTCTAATTCATCTTCCAAAGCCAAATAAGCCGAGCCCATTGTAATTAAACTTCCTTTTCCTCAACGCCTACATAAATCAAAGCTCGATAAACAGTTTGGGAAGTTTATGGAGGTAGTGAAGAATTTACAAGTCATGAGTGTACCATTTACCGAGTTGATCACTCAAGTGCCGGCCTATGCAAAGTTTCTAAAGGATATATTGACAAGGAAGCGATCCTTTAATGAAGTGGAGACGGTTGCAATCAAGATCACCACCTAAGCTAAAGGATCCAGGGAGTTTTTCTATTCCTTGTAATATAGGTTGCTTAGCAATTGATAAAGCCCTTTGTGATTTAGGGGCTAGTGTTAGTGTTATGCCATTTTATATATGAAAAAAGTTAAATATGGGTCAACTTATGTTACAACCATGACCTTACAAATGGCCGACCGTTCTATTAAACATCCTTTGGGGATTTTAGAAGACGTACCGGTTAGAGTAGGGAAGTTTTTCATACCAGTTGACTTTGTTGTCTTAGATATGGCTGAGGACACCCAGACTCCTATCATCTTGGGACGAACATTCCTCCATACTGCGGGGGCGATTATAGATGTCAAGAATGGGAGACTTACACTAACAGTGGGGGATGACACTATCACTTTCAACCTAGATAAGGCAATGAAACACCCCCTACTGGAAGAGACATGTCATAAGGTTGATATTGTGGATTTAAGTATTGATGATTGTCCCCCTTTGCGTTTGGATAGGGATCCTCTGGAGATCGCCTTAATTTCCAGGAATGCTGAAGCTGGAAGCTCACGAAGTAAAATCAAGTCTAGATGGTCGAGACCATTCACAAAAGCCAAGGTGAGCAAGTTTGGGTCGGTTACGCTACAAACTGACAAGGGTGAAGTTTTCAAAGTCAATGGTCAACGCTTAAAGACCTGTTACGATAGAGCATTTATAGGAGTGAGAGAGGTCGTCGACCTTTTCGCTCTTGATAAACCACCATGACTTTGAGGTAACCCGGTCGTGCGGGACCGATATAAACCAGCGCTAACCGGGAGGCAACCCGGCATTTACTTGTAATTCATTTGTAAATTTTATTTCGATTAGTTTAGTTATTGATGTTATAGTTCAATTCAATTTAGTTTGGATAGTTAATATAGTTGTGCTTTATTGAGTGCGTTGAGGGAGCGATCTAACAGTTTTATGGAGTGTTTGCAGCTAAAAAAAAATTGGAAGTCGCTTTCATAACGAAGAAACGAAAAGAAAGAAAGAAGAAAAGAAGATAAAACAAGTGACGGACTTGATCCTACTGGGTTGCTCGACCGAGCACACTAACCTGCTCGATCGAGTTTTCGTGTATGCACCATATCAGCCACTTTTGCAAACTCGAAAATCCGGAAAATTTAACTTGCTCGATCGAGCAGGTTGGGTTTGCTCGATCGAGTCAACCGGTTCGAACCGGTCCGAAGCCTTAAAAAGCAAGTTTTCACCAGTTTTTTCTTCATTTATCTTCTTATTTCGTCATTCTTCTTCACTACCTCACCTTTATTCTCTCAGTTACTGGTATTATCTATCCTTGTACTTTCTTTTATTGTATTTTCTTTTAGTTATTTTCCTCTTTTCCCTTTTGTTAGTAGTGTCCTTTAGGTTGCTGTTGTTGGTTGATTGTGTGATGTTATGCTGTTAGCGTCACAATGAGGACACTGTGACATTTAGGTTTGGGGGAGAGTCTTTATTTATGTTGTGTGTTTATTTTTGTTGTGTGAAAGAAAAAAACAAAAATTCATAAAAATTGAAAAATTTACAAAATCCAAAAACATGTTTTTTATTTTATTAGGTCGAGTCATGGTGAGTTGAATAACAATGATGATAATTTGCATTGTTTCTGCATTTGAATCCCAAATAAGTTGTCCATGTACATTGTTTTGACTTACTATTTTTTGAAAACAAAGCTCATAGGACAAGTCTTGACCGTTTTTGACATACCTTATGCTAATTAGATTTGGTAATTTTTGTTGGTAAACCACTTAAAATTCTGAGGTCTATAGAGCTTCCTAGGCCAGGAACATCAATAAACTGGTCTCATTGTTTTTAGGCTTGAGTGTGATACTCCTTGTGGAATATGTAACATCAAATTGCATAAGTGTGACATTCGTTTCTTGATACTATACGCGTTCGTTTGATAAGTGCATGATGAAAGGTGGTTCTTTTTGTTCAAATAAGCCTCACATAGCCAAAAAGACTTGATTTTATACCCTTATTATTGAGTTCTTTATATTTAGTCATTTTGAACATTTGTAGCCTGCTTCATAACCTATCTAATAGCTACATTCCTAGAACTTGCCTACCTTATCGGGACAGTCGCAGTTGCATGTTTTTCTTATCTACTTGTCTACTATGGTTGGGTCGGGATTTCAAAAAGAATATCAAATGGGTGTAGCAAGTATGTTGGCAATTGTGTCATTTATTCCCTTTGTTGAGAAAAGTTGTGAAGCAAAAGATCTGAAAAGAAAAAAAAATGATGAAAAGAAAAAAGAAAAAAAGAGATTTGAAAAGAAAAAGAGAAAAAGAAAAAAAAAAGAAAGAAAAGTTTGTTGTTTCATTGAGTTATTCAAGGAAAAATGAAAGGGAATTTACTAGAGTCTAATGCATTTTTAGAGAGCAAATTCGATATCTCTCCTACATTGTCAAAGTTTAAGATGATTTCTCTAGTCGGTGTTGGTTTGTGCTAGT